>JAQGBQ010000594.1:0-18850 GCA_034698485.1 Vertagopus arboreus | reverse complement strand
ACCTTTTTCGAGGTCAAGGGTCGATATTTTGAAAAATAGTTTGGAACAAAAGTTCCCCCCTTGGAATCACGTTTCGATTAATGCTATTTTTGTCCAAATCGGATGAAAACTAAGCATTTGACCTTGTTTTGACCTATTTAAAGGTCAAGGGGTCAATATTTTGTAAAGCATCATAATTTGATCACTTAAATCCTCGATGAGCCTGTTACAATGAGCTATTCAGATTGAAAATCGGATGTGTGGTTAAGGAGGAGTAGCAAACGACAAACATTTCTACTCGATTATGTATAAGGATAAACGCGTAAAGTTATATAACGTTTTGATGATGCTTATTTTTTTGTCCTAACCTTAAAAACTATTATTATTCAATATTGATCTGAGGAATCACATCCGGCTTAATTTCTGTGGCTGAAAGTTTTCTTTGGATAGTGTGTAAAGTTACTACTGAGTTATCAGTGCAATGTATCTATATTCCGTGCCATCGTTAGTGAGTTAATTCATAAGTGCCCTGCAACAGTTTTAATATTAATCAAACACATAAACTATATAAATCATTTGATCATCTTAGAAATAAATAAACTTCTCAATTAAGCAATTTATATTAGTTTTCTGGAAAACTTCAGGTAATCAACCAGACTTTGAAAAGAAAAACAATACTCAAATACTTCTTATACCCTATACCCCAATGATGGACTATCAATTATCCATGAAAGGATCATAACTACAATTCCAGAAATAACAAGAATTTGCGATTAATTATAAAAAAATCTCCAAGAAATGTTGACAAAGAGAATAAAGTTGAGACGGAATTTTCCTTGTTTCAAACTCCTGAGCTATCGAACGCTGATTTTTTTAGATTTGTTTTCTATGCATTTGTACAGCAGCATTTCTTTCCAAACTTTTCTATTTGTCAACACATTTTCAGAAAATTCACACTAGATATTTTTAGTCTCAAGTTGAAGAAAATTTATCATGTAATTTGTACTATCGCTGAAGAAAAACGCTTGAAGTAACGAATGCTAACTCAAGAAATGGGATGGAAAAAATAGGAGCAAATGCCTATTAATTATTCACAGATAAATTTGCAATTCCTTAGTATCTAGTCAATATATTTTGCCTTGATGTTGATGTTCTTGTGATAATCAAAGTAGTGGTCTGACTTTACGGCCGTCTTATTGATACTTGTTAGTTGCTTCGTTTCGTGCATCCGCTAAATTTAGGCTAAGGAAGAGTCCTGAACCCAAGAAGTATTTTACGGTTATGCCAAGTGTAAATTATTCACAGTCCAGCCAAAAAAAGTTGACAGTGTCCGTCGTCAGCTCTGTGGCTGCTCATGTATGTACATGAAATACAATCATGCCATTTCCAAATGTGTCCATTAATGGAACAACATTGGCCATTTATCCATTTATTTTATGTATCTGGCGCTAGACGCTCTGTGTATATTGCTTATTGATTTTTCATTTGCCAATATCACCCATTTGTTTTCCTTGTGTGTCTGTAGTAAAACATTTTCATAGACCTTAAAACATTGGCCTTGACCTTTAGCTACGGAAAATGGAATGCACTAATATAATTATTCAATGTTTTTCTAACTGAGGAAATATTAAAATTCGAGCTTCTGAGTTTTGATGCACAAATGTTATTTCGATTAATGGCATGCCTGGGGGATTTGCAGACAATCTCAATCTCCATTTGCTACTAGTCTAAGCAATATTGTCTGCTTTCACCTTGAAGATCAGGCAATGTAAGTTTATTCTAAAACGAGTGTTATTTTTGCTAGATGAATATGTATATAGTTAGATACGGAGTTCATCTGGAAGTCCAAATCAACTTATGGTACACTGGAATTCAAAACGAAAAATAACTTGGCTAAGAACAAGACGACGGAAATAGCTTAGTAAGTTAGATAGTGGGCTGAAGAAAGCTGGATTGATCCACTGCCACTATACAGTGTCTCTGCAATACTAGAAATCAGTTTTAATCAAGAGTTTTGCCACTGCTCTGTCTCCAGACAGAGTTCAATTTGGACTTTTGATAGACTCGGATTTGAAGGGGAGATGAGGAATTTTGGTTTGAAACATTTCTTTGGTGACACAAGAGTCCTTGAGATAAACAACAAAAAACTTGAGATCTGGAGAAAACACAGCCACAGCCACCACCTTCCATTGTATTCCACAATCCAACCAACTCGCCTTATAGATTTTAACCTAAATCAACTATCACAATCAAAATGTGTACAATAATGTTGGTAAGTGTGGGAAAGTATAGGAAAGCTGAAATGGAATTTTAAAAAATTCAAACAGGATTTCTATTGATTTAACGATAGTGACAGTCCATATTTTACAGTGGACGTTAGCCAATAAAATGCTTATGCTTAACGTTAATGAAACTATATTAAAGCTCCTAAATATACAATGTTCACTTACAATTTAAAAAAAATAAAAATATGTAAATCTCTTACATCGATATAGAATTTATGTATCCTATATTTTTATAGTCAATAGTTCTTAGTGCTCAAATTTAAAGCTGTACACTTCAATCAATCTGAATTACAACTTACCAGGAAAGATCAAAGGTATGTAAAACTAACGGATTCAGAACTTTATACTATTTTGTAAAATAGTGTTCTTGAATTGTGAAAGCCCTCACCGACTATTGTTAAGGGTCCAGAGATAAGGTTAGGTAATAAAATGGGTCAGAAGTAAAAGGATCTGATGATGAAAATAATTGAGTTCTAGAGAAAATAAATTGAAAAATTGTGTCTATATTTACTTTGCTGACTGTCACTGACGAGATTCCAACCTCAATTTTTTTATATAAAAGCCTCAACGTTCGGAGAAATAGCACTTAGTGCCTCAACAAGGCAATGTTTTAGATAACCAACTCGCGATTCTCACCATAATATTTATTGGGGTTCTTCGGATAGGTCTGATGACCGTCAAAAATCACAAAATATGAACATGAACATCTGAATTTCTAGAAATGCACAATTGAAATTGAAGTGAACGAATCTGGAATTTATCCATTAGCTTTCACCGATGCCTTGAAATTCTTGTATCAACTGTTTATCTTACATTTATTTTTTACGGATAAGATGATTTTTAATCTAAAGACGCATACTAGTTTTTTAATGTTTTTCTTAGATTTATTAAATAACTAATAAAAAATACACAATTACACCAAACAGCCTAGGGGAATGTTGGTTTTAGGTTCTTGCTGTTTCTGCACATTAAATATTAATAGCCCTGACATTGGCATCATCAAATGTCCTCAAAACATTGAAATTTTGATTGCACAATTAGACCGTAGGCCGATCTATTTATATTGTGGTGGATTTATATAGAGGTAGCTTGAACGTTTGCAAAAACACTAACTGATGAATAGCCAGAAAACTTACAAATAACTTAGTTAATTAAATGCCAACAATTAGAAGACTACATTTTTTTAGACTTTAATTTTTTCTGGTGCTGTCCTTTTTTATAAATCATGTGTCTAAATGATTCTTTGAAGTAAATAAACAAATAAAGATGGTTCTAAGTATATGTAAGAATAACAGGATAAGCTTTCTAACTTTCACTTCCGCTCAATATTACGAAGCACTGATTCTGTGGTGCACCTTACTTAATAAAAAAACCTGGATACATAAGTATTTCGGGTTCTTCAAAATGTAAAATCTCACCTCAAGCCACAATTACAAATAAATGCAAACTATGTTGTTTTGTAGCTGTTAAGAGTATATTATCACATCAAACACAAAATATAAATCTATCATGAATGTTGATGGGATTTGGGAAGAATATCCTCACATCCGCCGAAAATTACATGGATCATGAAGGGAAGTAGTGCATTTCTTTCCAAAGAAAAATAGAAAAAACTACATCCGCTAATTATAATCTATTATACAACACAAAAAAGTACTGTATTCCACACTTCCCAACTGATTTCCAGAAGAATCTAACAAGCTACATAGAATCAATCGAGAACAAGTTCGACAAGTTAAGATTACATAGAAGAAGAGAAAGTCTGTCCAACAAATAAAGGGTGAGTCAGAGTAAATCAATTACATTATTATTGTTAACTTTGATTTGAGAGATTGTCGCTTTCATTCTCTTCGCTTTCCCATCAATATCTAATTGCTAATGGATGAAACATTGATCCACACCTATGAGACTGAGGACAAGGGCCATATACGATATTCCAATCCATTACCATCGATAAATGAGTACATGTGCTATCATACAAGATAGTGTCTCTGTGTAATATTTCAAGCTCTTTAACCGAGTTTAGGGTGCAAACGGTCTTTGTCGGGTTTTTTATATTTAGGTTCCAGAACCTTCTGAAGGTCTATCACCCAATTGATAGAAATATCTCCAGTCTTTCGGCAGACAGTCATTGTTGATGGTTTTTATCTTTAAGTGAAATAGAATACTTGTAGACTATATCGTCATAATCATTCCGGATTTTCCTCATTATCCATCATTCGATAGAAGTAGAGAATGTTACTCAGGTATCTTATTTTTGACGTTGATACCTAAAATATTGATAGTTTTTAAAGATGATGTATCCGGCGTGAAGGAAGGAGTAGTTTTGAAGCACCATAGTGGTTTCATTTTGTCCTGTGCCTGAAACGAGAAGCAGAAAGGGCGTGCGTATTGAGATTCGGTGTTATAAAATTGGTGCAAAAACCCGTATGGAATCCAGTTCCTTATCCCGTCTTAGTTCCGAAACACCGTTCTCCTCTTTAGTTATCATTCAACCCCGTAATCCTTGCAGGGATTTTTCATACGAATGAAATCCACAAGTTGTGCATAATGTTCGTTTTTTCTTGTCTAACTTTGAGAAAGTGTCAAGTGTGCAGAAAGGATTTAAAAGGCTTGCTACATTGCTTCCTATTCTCAACTGTCGAATTCACAAAACTCTTGTCGCTGTTGAGACTATAAGAGAGAAACAGTATATAATTAGAGCATAGGGAGTTAAACGGTTCCTTGAAGGTTAAGTTGTTAAAAAACATCCCTCGACTACAACTTCATACACCTGATTTATCAAGTTTTCATGTCCATCATCAAAGTACCTGAGTTACAAGAGTTTCCTCCGTGTCAGAAAAAAGTAAATGCATCAAGTGCATAATAGAAACTTAGGTTTATAAACTATCAGACTTTTTTCTGTTTTGTCATAGATGAATAAGACATCAAACAAAATACTGATAGTATCCCTTCAAAAACAGTTAACTATTGTGAATTTTGCTCTGAAAGTATCGTTTTCCCCAAAAGTCTCAATACTTTTAAGTGCTTTCTGGCTCCCATTCCAGTTTTCACATTTACGATTAAAAGTATTATCTCTGAAAATGACCAATGCTCATCAAGTTGGACGCAGAATAATGGCAATCCTTATGATGACAAGTGTACATTTTCAATGAACATATAAGAAATTAATTTACCAAAAGATATTCATATTAAATTTTTGGTTCGAAAGTGAAAGTACTTTGAATACCGTCGACTATAACTAAGCATCCGGTTATTCACTTCATGAGAATATTTCAATATGTCTAACATACTTGACATATAATAAGTAATTCGAAGCAGATGTTATTCAACCAAAAATGAACGCAGCCTGATATACTCATTTGGGATGAATCAGTTTACAATCCCAATGACATAAAGTGTTTGAAAAAAAGTTGAACTGAATCCAGCCGGAAGTCACAGCTTATGAAGAAAAAATGTCAATAATATTCACACACGGGGAAGGACGTTTCCACTCGCAGCTCGGTTTTCCCAGATTCCAACTTGTCTAGTAATAATAATAGCTTAGTGGATAGACACAAAAAATAATCTCATTTCATTATTGCCAATGCCAATCGACTGAAACAACTTTCCTTAAAACTTAAGGAGACTGACTTTATAAATATTAAATATTAAGGCTAGATGTTTCCTAGAAGTATGTCAATCTGTTGTACTTTATGATAAGAGAAGGCATCAAAAGAGTTTAAAAAATTTCAATATAATAAAATCAAACCTCTGTGTGCGTAACACAGCATATATCTCTTTATGTAGGTAGTCCTGTACATGATTTGTAAGGCTAAAAGTTAAAAGGTTAAATATCTCAGGCATACCCCCAATGGGTTGACTTTGTCCTCGATTAATATCACATTCAATATTTGTCAAGTTGATAAACACTTATACTAATTACTATGAAAAGGAAGACGGATATGAAATAGATGTGAGTGAGTTGTTCATAGTCCATCATCCGATATTAGTATGAACATAAAAGCAGTAAACACGTGAAGGGATAGTAGATATTGACATTAGAAACATAAAAATTGGTCGAGTTCTATAGATATCTACTAGTTACGAACCACACTTCGTTACGAACGACGACGACCAAAAAGACCAAGAAGAAGACTTTTACATGTTGACAAGTATTTCTTTCTCGGTTACTTGTTTTGATTGGAATAGGGCGGAGAACTATATGAGCGTGCCAATGTATACATTATGCATATACATCTTAATAGCAGTGTTTAAATAAGATACTTAGTTTTTTTTAAAGCACTAGTACTATTCGAAGATTGCTACAGAACAGGTTTAACGGTTCGGGTTCACTCACATTACAAGGAATATATCATTTTTATATCTACATATTATATGTATTCAAATATTTATGAGATTCATGACTACGGTGACTGTCAACTCCTTTGGGGTTTTGGATTTCCCAGATGTGTCTAATGATCTAATCTGATGCTTCAAGCTTCAACAGCCACAGCCGGCATAAATATTATTGTCACAGAGATACAACAAAGACTGTTGACTGTAATACAATCCTTAGAACCTTAGGGAAGGAAAATATAATTATGACAATTATGATTATGAGACGAGATAACTCTTCTACACCTCCATCCCTTTTGCCATGCCAATGTTGCGTTTGTAATGATTTTCAAGAAAATACAGAGCTGTTCGTAATCTGGGTGAGCGGTGGTGGGAGCAATTACCGTTACAAACTCTGAACGTCTAAAGTTTTGTTGGCTAAAAACGAAAAGAGCTAATAGCTTCAGAGAAATTTAAGAAGCAAGAAAAACAATCAAGATATTATAAAGTGAAAGTGTTTTTTAAAAACATTATTGTTGCTCTTGTAAGAAAGAGTGTTAAGTTCTGATTTAAGGACGAAAATAGAACCAAAGAAATAAAAACAAGGGGATTATTTTGGAAATTCACATGCACAGATTTATGATGATGATCATGTTTCTGAACCTCAGATGATCGTCTGTCACAGACATAAAGTGTTACCTCATCAACACGTGAGCTACTTTTTTTCCTGTCAAAAGCATTATTATTATTATTTAGAGATTTTGACACATCAACATTTCAAGCATTCACAAATTCTCGTCTCATCTACTTCATGAATTCATATTGTATGTACCTTTCTCATTTGTTGTTTACCCACTATCATTCAACCATTAACATTTTTTCACGACCTGTATAATTGCAACTGTAAGTTCTTGCTTTCTATATAAATTTAAAATTATGCTGGCATACTGATGTTTCTGCAAGACTGTAGGTTTAAGTATTGGAAAATTATTATTTGGATGTGTTCAAAGGAAATGGCAATTATTTTTGCAGTTGCATTATACTTCACTCTATATTCCTTTGTAGAAGAGTGTCATTTGGAATGTAGCTGATAGTTGAGAAAAAAAGACGGTTCCTAGTATTTAATTCCATTTGTCCTTCTGTATAGATTCTTTTTGCGAATTCACGCTATATGGGGATTATAGATAAAACTAGACGGGCTTCTCTCACTTCGTATTTTGTTCTGGATAAAACCCGAATTTTTTTTATATCCTCTTGAGAAGAGTTGAATTGGCTGTGAGCTGGAGTATCACCATGTGCTTTTATCATCTTATATATGGACGAGTTCACTCAAGAGATTTTTCTCTTGTCCCTTCTTTTACTGTATCCATGTTGCATAGAAATATGAACTTATGTCATACTTTTATATATACGTGTTTTGTGAATATCTTGAGTCCTGTAATCATTCCTCTAGACGATGACAGAGGACAAAAAGCGGATTCACTTTCTTCATTTTGCATGATTTTATGACATTTCATCAGCCTCTCTAAGTCTTTCCCTTCTTCCAGCTCTGAATCTCTTTTGTCCGTCTTTTCAAAAAGTGAAATTCAACCATGAATCAAATGCTGGTATGGCTCAAATCTCACATCAACTACCAACATTATCAAGTACAAACTACCAGTAGAACTATAAAGTACCTTATACCAACAGTATCGGACCAGCTATCTGTCTGAAACAAGTCAGCTCATCAGGAATTCCCTTTTTAGTCCTTTCAAACGCAAAACGTATTATTGTTTCGAAAAAGAGATACCAAAGCTCAAAGCTACAATCTTTAGAGAAGTAACCCTCGCAAGTGGGAAGTAGGACAAGAAAGGCGTTCTGGATAATTCGGTTTGGTTAGCAGTCGGAATTGATAAATTGAAACCTTTTGTAGAAGGTTCTGTAGATTTTAAGTGTACTTGTTGAAAAACCAATTTGGAAACGGTAGCTGTGGCTGAAAGTGTATGTATGTTATGTGTAAAGATGTTCTATGTATTTAAGTTAGAGATCAAACCTAGATTTTTTGAAATTTCCATTCAATACAATGAATCATCAAGTGGCTAACAGTCTTCGATCGAAACTCACAAAGATTTAGATAATAGCACATGAGTATGTGTGAATCATAATTGGATTTCTTAAATTAGTTTTTTCATGGTGGTGGCACACCATTTTGCAGTTTTTAAGTGCTCGAATTTCCGCAACGTTTTTTTGAAAATCCAATAAAAAAATTCAAAGATTGCCCGAAATAGCTGAACGAAATGTCATTTGCTCCGACTGTCATTGAATTACTTGTAATTTTGTTGGTCTCTTACAAGTCTTCTGTAAGGCTTACCTAGTCATCCCACATCGGCCACCGAAAATCCACGACGGAAATCCAAGAGTAGTGGTTTCGCTGCCGATTTTGAGCTTCACCAAAAAAGATTACGTTATTCACACATCGTTACATAAATCGAATTATCAAGCCTTTTTAAAACGAATGGTTGACTTTTTTATGTCATCACCCAACACGATGTTTGTGTAGGATTCAGATGTTTTATTACTTGTTAGTCTCAGTACCGCATATTTTACACATTATTATACGATCTAAGAATTCTCTATGCAGTTTGATATTACTGATCTAATCGTGTAAGGGAAACACCCTCATAATTTCAATGATACACTAATCTTAAGAGGTTCAGAAAACTAGGCTTGCTTCGGTATTTTTGTTATTCAACGGAATTATGGCATTTTTCATTTCGAATTGAGATTTAAAAATTCTGGCTAAAAATATGGAAGGGAACATTTGAGGAATTTTGCTTACGAATTCCATACGTCCTAAATAAAATGAAATGACGGTTTGTATAATATATAAATGTGGAAAATACCTACAAAACTTGCATTAAGTAAAATATAGCAAAATCTGTGCATTTAAGAGGGGGTTTTAGACTTTCCACTTTTGAGAAAGAAGCAGAAAGTGGAATCAGTTTTCCCTTTCTTTTGCTTTAGCAACTCTACTTTTCTATCTTCTATATAGGCACCTTTGGCATTTGGCACATATCTAATGTAAAACGTAATGACATATACATCATAGAATGTTAGATAAGGCTAACAGCCGCAAAGCAATTTGAGACTGAAATGTGTAAGATGAAGAAACAAAAAGGAACAAAAATGAAGAAACTTTTAGATCAAAGCAGAGTCAGGGATCTCAGTGAATTTAGAATCCTCATCATTTCTTCTAGAGCCTTCGAGTCGCTACGTTGGCCAAGTTCTTCCTGATTTGTTTTAGATCCTAGTCATCTTCATCATCATCATGAAAAGTTGAAGACTTGCTGTGGTGCAGTGGCGATAGATCTTATAGTGGCTTGGACCATAATCCTTTAGTCAGTTCGCATACACTCAGAATCGACAACCACGTTCTTGTGTGAAAGATCCAGAGGATTTCCAGAAATAGCAAATCGGAAGGGGCAATAATATCTTGGAACGGAAGATGCTCAAAAACTCATAACTCATTCAACTCTCTATCTTTCTGGAGCAATTAGGCTAGAATCGCTTTAACCTTGCGGCAGTGCGGATTCACTCATTCTAAATAAAGTCCAATTTCATATTCCCTTATTTCATTACTTGGCCCACCCAAATTTCCATCTTGGAGCTTATAAAGCTCGTCCTCAAACGACAGTTTACAAGGTATGAATATAGGGATGTAACAGCTACTTCCGCGTAAATATTATGATGATGAGTCCTTTTTGGCTTTGAGCAAGGAAATAAATTAAACCAAGATTTTGACTTTTACTTTCTAAGGAGCAACTGATGCATTATAAATTAATATTGAGCTGTAAGAAGTGTGCGAGATAAGCTGTTTTTAAGGTGGAACTGGGATACACAGTTTTCACTTTTAGTCATCCACAATATAGTATATAACTTTTTCGGTATTTATATGTAAGTATGCAAGTGTCTGCTCACATTAAAAAGAATTTGGTTCGTTAGAATTTAGAAATTTAAATTTTCATATTGCTATGTTAACGTTCGAAATTTATTCCCGACTCTGCCCTTCAACCGTATCAGTCTGGTTTAAAAATTTGTTAGATCTTTATGCTTAAGGTGACAAAGGTATGGTTTTATTGTTGTATTAGTAAGGGCGTTTAAAATTTACGTAGACATGTATGAATTGGTTCTTTGAATTGGCTGTCTGCTTGAAAGTAGTCTGAAATGATGGGTGCTTGTAGTCTTATAAAAGCATGATGGAGCCTGAAAAAAAGGTAAGTAACCGTTTCAATAAGGAGCTCGAGATAGACAACTGGGGTAATGCACTAATGCTTTAGGTAATATATAAGATGATCACAATGGAATGGAAGGCCGTAGATGTCATATGCAGATTCGAATAAAACTTTGCTGAGTACCTCTGAGACGGAATATATTATTATTGACTCGAATCTAATAATATTATTACAATAATATTAGCGTAGTGAGTGAGTTGTGTTGGAACTGAATGGAAAATTGAACCTCTTAGATGGATAACCACATAAAAGGCTAAGATAAATATAAGTCATATCTGTCTAAAGGTCACAATATATATATGAATACGCTTTTCTTCTTCTTCGTCCTTTTAGGCTGCTTGAAATTCGCTTATTAGAGTTTTGTAACATGAGTCTTCTTTCTGGAAAGAGAGATGAAAAGGAGTGAGTGACCCACTTAGAGTTTGTCATATGTCCATATGACAAAGCATTGGTCTACGAACATGGACATCGGCCATTAACATGGACGTCCACTATCATCCGTAGACGTTCACCTAATATTCCTCACCGGTGCCGAACTAATTCAAGATTAATTCGTCTTTCTTCTCATGCAGAGTTTCGACTGGCATGCAAATGGCTAATCAATATCGATTCCACCGTAACACGTCTTTTCTTCTCTTGACCTATATTTAGTCACAATTATAGTGACAGTAATAGTAGTGAGGAGGACTGTCTCCGAGTGGACTATTTTAACCTAATATTACGTATGGATGGTTTAAGCAATTAAGCAATGCTTGTAAATAAATAAATAATAAGGAGTTCAATTTCCACTGAAGGGGTTTATGCCTTTTTGTCTGTGTTATAGGAGGCAGTTATAGTTGACAGAAAGTGTCCAGACCCTTAGAGTAACTACTGCAAGCGCTTAGAATTTCTCAACTTGCGAGAATATTTTATATTATTGCCTTACAACATTTCAAATTTCGTAAAGTTGAATTGTTAGCTGTAACCACTTTAATAAGAACTGTTCCGCTTTAATTTACTTAAAATATTACATCTCGTCTTTCATTCATCTTCAATCTTATTGCCGTTGCTCCAAAGAAAGAAAAAACCTATCAAAGGAAACCCATACCTTTTATTCTAGAATTTAAACTCTACATTTACATTGCTTCTGGGTAATAACTCTATGTATTAACTTGACATTATTTCCAGTTTCATTTCTTTTGACTTCTTGGTATCAAATATATATAAGTCAAAGAAGGTCTAAAAATGTTAAATCTTGAGTATTTTATTTGATATCAAATGAGCTCGTACAACTTAACTCAATCTACTAGCTGTCAGGGTCTGACATCAGACAGAAAATTCTTGTAATTGATGTAACAGAGAAACAGAGGCTTTCGCAATCTATCCAGTGTTCTACTATTAAAATGAGTAGTTTGAGAAATGCTCAGTGCATTATTATTGAGTCATTTATTCTATTCATAGAATAAAAAAGGTAATTATTTTATGGAAAATATTTATATGCATACTCCTAGCTGCTATTTCTGAACGATTGTTTTTCTTTCCGTAGCAAGACACAGGAAGCAAGTTTTATTTTGAGCGAAAACGAAGATAGTTTTAATGTTTGATATGTAATTATATTTATAATTTTATATTTGTACTACTGAGAATACAATTTTTTTGAAGTGCTCATATAACCTAAACCTAGACACGTATTTTCAAAGTACGTCATAATGTCATAGTTTATTTTGATATTAAAATTACCGGTAATGTTATTAATACTGATTCAAGTCAATTTCGTTTATTTCATGTCAATGAATACCTATCGATTCAACTGAAGGGTGGAAAATAAATACGTGCTGTAGATATTATAATGATTGATATTTTAGATATATGACTATTCATTTGAATTTAGACAAACTACATGATAAATGTTACATTTTTTTTGCCTTCTAATCTTTGCAAAAGTAACAATTTATATAATAAAAATAATAAAAATTTGAATTATTTATACTCAAACATATTAGTTACAGGAATACAACAGTGAGTGTAATACAAGACACCTTTGCCAAAGTTATATATCAACAGTAACCATTTCAGCGAGTTTACAAAATCTCTAAGCTACTATTTCTAACTTTTAATCATAAAATTAAAAATAACAAAATTTAGCCAATCTAAATTTTATTGTATAGCATACATTCGACAATACTAAGTTTCTCCAGCGTCCTGCCAAACACAGTCTGTTTTTCTACATATTCGTCATTTACAATTTTAATGTAATATGTCGACGACACATTCTGATTGGAAATAAACATAAAATATTTTGAGTAAACTTGGTAGAAATTTATGCAAAGATCTATCAAATAATGTACATACTATAGGAATTTGGTTTAACACCAAGCTAGTCATTGGCAACTAATAATTTGACAATTGAGTGAGATAAAAGCTTAGCAAAAATTCTTTGTTCATTTAAAAAATATATTGATAGTCTAGCTTATTACCTCATTAAATATAAATTGAAATTGACTAGTTCAGCCATCCTTGTCGGGTTGATACTGCCTTGTATTTCACACTAACAATTAAGGCGAGTTGTCGAAATGAACTCGTTGTCTACCGTCTACGGTATACAAGGCCCAATCACGTTGAATTTGGGTCTCATGCGATATTAACATGAAATTGGATTTCTTCTACCTTTGGAAGTAACTCATCGTGTATTTTCTACTCTAAATGCCGTGCTTCATTCTATTTAAGTGATAACATTTCCTGGGGAAAGCAATGGTGAAAACTTTGAATGTCTGTGTTTAAAATACGCACTAGATAAGTCAGAAGTTGAAATTCGGGGATTTTGTTTTTCATCAGACATGTATTCTTTTATGTAGGTTTACAGACATGATGAACCTGTGACCTCCAGCACTTAATAAAGATTTTATTTCCGCTTGCACCTTGGCTTTTAAACCTCCTCATGCATCGAGTCATATTATGTTTCAGGTTAGCTTTTAAATTGCCGTCACTGTCTCATACTAGTTCCAATTTCTCAAATGTATACACACATAAGTCATTCCCAACTCTAAACATTAGTAAATATAGTTTCTCTGTACTACAGGCCGACATCATGGATGAACGATTTTGAGTTCTACTCCTGACACTGGAATATAACACTTTATAACAGAACCCGGCATGTGGTAGCGGGTGCAAGTTGCAGATAGCACTAATATTAATATTGTTTAGACAGTTTACTACTTTGTCTCACTTTGTCCTCCATATCCCTTTGGATTTTGCAAAGTCCCATGGCCATGGCAGAAGAGTTGGCAAGTTGGCATGGGTGATTGGTGAAAGAAGTAATATGAAGGAAATAGTTGAACTATAAGAAAAGGCAAAGTTGTGCAATATTAACAACATCCAATAGTTACAAATATCATTCAAGAATTGTAATGGACATTCTGCCTATCCCGCTTTAGTGTCAAAAACTCCGACAACTCCCAAAGCAACCAAGTCCACAAGTATATACAAGGAGTCTACAACTTGAGCAAATACAAAATACAAGGAATAAATAACTGCCTCAGGAGACGAGGTGCTCGGAGACAAGAAAGTTATTTTCCACTTGAATTTCCACACTCTACCAAATACATTTTATATTCCAAACACAGGGCCAAGTCAAATGACGAAATTTCCTCAAAATGTCAATTGTACTTTTATCAACAACACCATCGCATTTTGTCATTTGTCAGTCCTTCCTTGTATATACCAGTCTGCAATTTATATACGTGTTCATTATATATGGCAATAAACACTTGTTGAATGTTGAAGGTAGAAAGGATTTGATTGATTGATGACCTTTATTTATGTGCCCTTTCTCAGTTTACTACAAAATATTGACTAGTCTTACACAAATAAGACAGACACATTTGAGCATCAAATGAAGAAAAATATTCAATTCATACTCGTTTGATCCTGTTAACCTCTAGCGTAATGTGACGTGTACGGCTTAATGTACACAGGCTCTTAACAATATTCGAATCAGCAGAGATAGTTACCGACCCAAATATTCTTGATCCTGAGTTTTATGAAAGACCCTGCGTTCTTCTAGATTGTAGACCAGTACTAGTTATAGTTGTAACCATGTTAAAATTACAAATTTATTCCGTGTCACAGACCTCGTCTTCTTACATCACTCTAGCAAGTCATTCAAGTATAGGTTTATACCAAAATAAGTTATATCGTCTTTGGACAGAAAAAAATTGGTAGACGTAATAAGGCCAAGATGTGTTATGGAGTCATTGACTACTCTCACCCTTGGAAACAATGAGTTGGGCTGAGAAGGAAAGTCTGCTTTCTCTGCCAAAGTGTTTTGCTTGTTGAGTAAGTAGTGTACAGGCGTTCTTAAAGTTACTTCTGCTAAGAGTCTCTATAACCCACGACCTGATGATGTCCTATGGCTTCTCTTGAACTTTCCTCGCGTCAAGTCTGCTAGATGCTTTGGTGAGATTCTAGATTTTAGCTTTTGAGTTTTCTTGTAGTGTGTAGTGTATGAAATGTTAGAGATTCTAAGAGATGCTAAGCAAACTGGTCATGGAAAGTGGAAGAAGAAGAAGAAGGTCGAAGCAGGGGACAGGAGTTGAGACGAAACTTGATTAAAACTTTCCCTCCGGGTGATCTATTAAGAAAAGAGAAAAATACTAAAGACTGGAGAAAGGGACTTGAGTGAATCATCCAATGATGTCCTTGTCACTCTTGTATTATATTATTATTATATAAGTTATGCTATCAAGTATATATCAGTCCACGTGCATTCTAAAAGATGATGAGACATTTATAAGAAAGAGCCTGAAGAAATGTTTCTTCTTCTTGTTCTATTTATCGATATTCTTGTAATTCTGAGTCCAAGTGACAGTCCTGTTCTCTTTTCTTACAAAAGACTACTGACTAAATATAGAAGATGCAGTGTTATTATCATTTCAAAATATACTAAATACACGAGACTGTGGCAGTAGATATTGTTAACAGTCTGTATTTAGTACAATACAAAATGTATAAGATGAGAAAATGTATTTGCTTTGAACAGGAATTAAGTCCAGATTGCTGTAGAGTTGTAAAATGGAAAAGAGTTTCGTTGAGGATGAAAGAATATGTAGACAACAAGAAGATGACTCCATACTTTTTTTTAAAGCAACAGACGAGTTGAGACTTTGACAAAAAACGAATTCAATTTCCGACCATGTACTTTATTTCCTAAATGGATCCTAGTGACTTGGTCGTAATGACGGAAAAATTTGAGATGAGATAATACCCTTTGTTACCAAAGTTTTTTGAGGGGTTCTTTAGATGTAACCAATTTCTTTGTAAATGAGGAGGATGGTCTCATCGTGTTTGGAGCTTTTGTTCCCAGAGATTATTTGACCGTAAAATATATGTCCTCTTATTTGGAAAAGGCATAGGATTGATTAGTTTTGTAAATTAGGTGCAAACTCTAGTTTGGATCTTATGGGTTGCTGCTCACAATATTACTGATTCTTGTGTGAATTTTTATATTGTTACAGGCTGCATCGTCGAGTCAAAGGAGTTAACCAGGCTACTAGAAAGATGCTCCATTTGATTCTGGGATCTGTGGGAACATTCATGAGCTTCTTTGGGATCTTTACGAACCTTTATGTTCTCGTGGTTCTTCTCTTGAACAAAAAGGTTAGTAGTTCGGAACTTTATTTACCCATTAAACTTATTCTGATGGACTTTGTAATGTTTCCATACGTTTAGTTGTTCAAACTTTAAAGTCACAGAGATTTAGTGAGTGATTTGATTAAAAAACTTAATATTCGTTGCGTCATGTAGACCACAGTCAATAGTATGTTATAATGAATATGTAAATATCTGGATAGTTGACAGCTTTCTTAAATTAAATTTAATAAAGTTAGCAGATTTTGGCTTCATATTTTGCACTTCAATATTTTTTAGGGATTTTACCTTTCATCCGAGCAATAAATCTTTCAATCTAAATAAAATCGTTCATATTAAATCTCAAGAAACGACTAAACTTTTCCAAAAAATTGCCTCGTGAACTTAACTGGCTGGTCTGTTTATTTTAAAAGTGATTAATCAATCAGCAATTATTATCAACAGTTTTACACATAAATTATGATATTCAAATAATAAAAAATTGCTGTGTAAAGAAGTGTCTGCACGTCCATATCTGTAGTTCAGTTGAACTTTCTAATTTCATCCTTTGTACATTTTCATATTTCGTTTGAAAGATTTAATAGCTTTGTTGGTAAAAAAAATACTACGCAGATTCTAGAAGGTATAATTTATTTTGTGATGTGAGTTTTTTTTTGTGTCAGGTTTACTAAAACTGTTGACTTTCACTCAACTGCTTTCTCTTCAAAAATCGCGAATTGGACGAATAGATTCTTGCTTTTTCTGATAATATTAATTATTAAGCCGTTGTCACACAAAACGTATTGATCCGATTTTTTAACTGAATACATTTTTGGAAACTTCAATCTTTCTATTTATTTGAAATATTAAATATTGTCTGCCTGTTCGAATCTTTTGTAACCGATTGCGGTTGTGTAAGAATGTAGAGGATCATCTTTTCAAAATTCCCAATTATTGTACATTTTTTTTTAGAAATCATCTTAAATCTTTTACGAAATCGTTTGAATTCAGCCAAGCTGTTGCGGTTTTTTGTTGATAGAAGCATTAATGTTGAAACAATAATTATCATTTATTTTAAATTATCATTCCCTTTACGTTTTTTATGCCTTGAATCCAGTTCAATTACTTCTGTTACATAGTTTACATATTAAGTTAGCACAGAGATGTTCAATGGTTCTTTAGAATTGTGAAGTATTTATAGCCTAATTAATACAATAATAATTGATCCAATATATACAGATGAACTGGTGTATGAATTATAATATAAATTAATTGCCACATCCCATCAACCATAGATTTATTCTGAAAGACTATCCCCGAAACCAATATTACTATATGTACACATTTCCTAGAACCAATGAAGTCAGTATGCAATTAGTTATTCCGTGTCGGCTTCGGTTCATCATCTTCAGTCTATATATACAAATTCTATGAATTCGATTTTACAATAGTATTAGTTTCTTTAGGCATATATACAACTAGGTAAGGCAATTTAAATTGTTGACAACAGAAACCTCTTTCACAAGCAAAATTCAATATCCCAAATGAATGAAAACGATGTGATAGACATACAAACATATCTTAAACACAAATTTTGAGGCAGTCTATATTTAGCCTTTACATTCATACCATTTGTTTTAAAGTTTATAACAGTTAAATTGGGATGTATAGTGATTTTAAAGTTTCATTATTAGAGAGTGGAGAGAAAATCTCAAGGGAATAACAGTAGACTTATTACTTCGACCATTCCTACGACTTTTAAAGGATCGTTTCCATGCAAAAACGGTTTTATAATGTGTAAACTGCGAATCTAAATTAATAAACAGTTAGAAGAGGACTGAGAGCTGTGCTCAAGGAGATTATTTAATGAATTGGTTTTGCATTCTACCTTAGTTTTTTGTACTTCATAGGCAAGAAGTAGCAGCGAATGGATTCTACTTCATTTAAGCTCTTGTGGATTGGGAGCAAGTTTCTTAAATTTAATCTTTGTCAGTCCTTCTGTATTTTTGAACCGGTGGTTGACATCCGTCGTCTCAGGATGCAAACTCGTTGGAGCATCTATTTTAATTCTTCAACTCCTAACTGTCTGGAGTATATGTGCCTTGAGGTAAGGTGAATTCTGTTTTACTTTTTAGTGTTTGCATCGATAGTAAATCGAGTTTAACATTTTTCATATTTGTAAACTACATTTTAAACCTTACTTTATCTGCAAGTATTTGCATAGTATTAAGACTATAAATTCATTACCTTAGATTAAAGCAGTAGGCTACAGATAAATACAAAACATGGGTCCATGAACTCGTATCGACATTAGAGTACTTACTCTCCGTTCGCTGAGCTTAAAGTCGTGGCGGCGCAGAATCTGGCAATTGCCAGATTTTGCCGCCGACGCCG
>JAQGBQ010000593.1:0-18901 GCA_034698485.1 Vertagopus arboreus | reverse complement strand
CAGCATAGTCGAATTAGTGGATTTATGCTAATTAGATTCCAAATCTTTGGTGTCACCTAATGAGTGTCCATTGTTAGTATGTACCCCCTTGGAGGTAATGGAAATTGGGACATGTCTTCAGAGCTGGTTGCTATTTAGTTTTCGGAAAATATTCATCTTGACAACGGATACATTGTAATTGAAGACCGAAATTACAATTCTGGATACTATGAGGTCTATTGCACTGGAAAACCAACGGGGTCGTTCGACAACATGTTTTTGAATGACACAGTGGCATACGAAGAACAAATTTTGGAAATTATTAAAGCGGATCTTAATCATAGAATCTACAGTCAGGGTGTTTTTGTCTATTGACACATCTCTAAATATCTATCATCTTTGTTTGAAGTTAGTTTTCTGCTTTTGTATATCATTTTTGTTATTTTGATTCTTTTTACCGTTCAAATTGCTTATTTTCCTTTTTTCAACTAAAAACTTGACAATGGGTTACTGTGAAATATATACAAAATACTTTTTGTATTTTTAAATATCATATTAATTTTCTTAGCCGTTTACCAGCTTAACCGAAGATATTTGATTACGAGGGAAAAATTTGTTTATTAATTAAAAACCTTAATGTGTTTCAAGCATGTATTTAAAAAACTGTTTTGTGGTTTTCATAGATTTACAAAGCCACAGAAATAATAAACTTGCCAACTCCTTCAACAACAACCACACCAGGATATTCAACCGCTCAACCCAGTACTTATAGTCGAACTACAGAAAGATATTCAACAAGTACACAAACAGCTTCACGAATATATGAACTTGGAAATCTGGATCTCTGGATTTGCTATTGAAGATGGGTTCATCAACATTGATAAATACGAAAACCGAAACACATATCTGGATTATTCTGGTGAAAGTAACATTAATATTCCAGAATTAGTTACTCCAGAAGAGGCTGATGGACTTGGTAAAGAAGTTTTAGAGATTTTGACCAAAATTCGATGTAAGTGAAATTGTTCAATATTTGCTAACAATTAATAAATCCAACATGATTTTTATCTTTTGAGAAGATAAGAAATCCGATATAATGAATTTATGATAAATAAATCTCTATTTATGAATTGATCCATTGAATTGGTTGAAAAATGTGTGGAATGCAAAATCCAAATAATCTCTTTAATCTTTATCTTTAAGTTATCAATTTGTCTTCAAAACGGGCTATTGATATTAAAAATCGCCTTGATGTTTTTGGAAATATTGATATTTAAAGATAGCTAGTCACATAAAAAACACCATGTACTATATACAAGGAATAAATCGGTTTAACCTAGTTTAAAAACACCTAGTTTAACCAGTTTAATCCAACTAAAACCACTGTGATAGAACAAACAGTTGTAATTTTAGATTTGAAAAACAATAAAAAAGGATGTAGGATACACGGTTTTTGACACATCTCGGTAATTGCTGGTATTATTTCAAATTTTTTATACGAGGAAACCGATGTAACATCAGTATTTGTTTCTGTTAGATATTTACAAGTTTAGTAGGCAGTACTAAAATATAATATTTGTTTTAAATTACCGAAAAATCCTCCAGATTGTAAAGCAAACTCAATGCTAACTTTATGATTGTACCAAGAAGATTGGGTAGCGTCAATTCCAAACAAATTGTTAGACAGTCCTTTTACTCCCACGTTACTAGAGGTATAAAGAGTAATTAAACATTTTAAAAATTAAAATCCGTTAATAAAAATTTATTGGAAGTTTGAAGGTAAGTTTTTAACGTTTAATAAATGGTCAGTTCCTTAATGTGGTAAGTTGACTTACTTTTCAAGTCAAACCTATCACTTACAAATATTGTTCTGAAAGTTCTGCAAGGTTTTTGTATTTAAAACTCTCTATAAAAACCTCTAGTTATTTTGAAAGTAACTTCAAATTTAAACATTGTGGTTTATAAGCTTGATTTGTAAAGCAAACTCGGGATGGTTTTACTCAAAATTCAATTATAATTTGTAATCTCATTGCCCAACTAAGAAATAATAATTTGAACATAGAATAAATAAAGAATCTTGAATACATCAAATGAGTGTTATTTATAAATAAATTCGTTATATATAAACAATACATTGATATATCACTTGAAAATAAAAGCAACATCAAACCGTGAAGAAGATATTAACATGAAAACATCTTGTCTGCTTATCGGTGTTGGATCCAGCATATTCTCTTTAATCCAGTCCGGAAACCCAAGAATTTTTTCTTCCAGAAAATTTCGTATTCCTTGATCTTCATCTTGGCAGTTTCCTGAGAAATCAAAAATTATAAAAAATTAAATATTTGACGTGGGTTTTAAACTAAAGAACAATGTTACGTACCCTGCTTCGTTGAACATTCCATTTGCACAGGGGACAAAAAACTTTTTAGCCCAAGTTCAATTTTGAAAAAAAAACCTGTCTATAATCCCTGGGCCTGGGTTCAAGCCTGGGTCGCCACAAACTAGTTTTTGCATCTTTTTTCATGCAATTTTGCCTTTAAATATGCATTTAATCTTTACTAAATAAACATTAAATGTATATTAAAGTGAGATATTGTTTGAAAACAAGATGCTTAAAGTAGTTTGTGGTAACCCGTGCTTGAACATAGTCCGTGGGATTATAGACAGATTTTTTTTTCAACATTGAATTCAGGCTCAAACGTTTTAGTCCCCTGTGCAAATGAAATGTGCAAAGCAGCAGGGTATGTAACTATACGATATGGAATCTGATTTTTTTGTAAAAAAAATTGGTTCTTGTAAGAATTGAAAATATAACTATGATTATTATGATCCATTTTTATTTTGTTTTCTGGCAAAAAAAATATATATAAGTCAGTTTGTACCTTGACAAAATAACAAGGATAAAACCAAAATGATGGTATTTTGGTTCATTTTAACTTGTTGGTTATTGAAATGACTATTATACGACAGGCTTAACTAACAGTAATAGTTTGAAAAGGGAACTGAGGGTTTGAGAATTAAAATTGTAGGCTTTTCTTTACAATTTAAAAGCCTTGTCATTGATTTTTTATATAATTTTTGACACAAGGAAACTTTTTATCATTAGTTACACGTGCCAAATATAATCACTGTTTAACAATATTGGCCTGCTTATTTTATAAAGGTTGAAATTAATTGATAAAATAAAATTTATCTCCAAATCTGATGGTGTTTTAATTCCATTCACGTGGAATTCAAGTCTATTACAATAAGCTTCTTATCAACAATTATACAGTTTAAATTTTTGGTTTTGAGCTAAAATAAAGAGCTAAATTGTAATATCCATTAGATTAAATATAAAGCATATTCAAAAACCCCAAGATATTGAACAAAATTGTTGAGCTTATTTTTGAAATGAATAGCAATGCTTATTATAAAACTCTGAGCTGACACCTGCAGCTATTTGTTATCTTTGATTTTTTCATGTTTTCAATCTGCATTTGTGATATAAGTTGCTAAATAGATTTGACAGTTTAATTATTTTGTCATTATAAAGGGGTGAAGCTCTGTCTGTCCGTCCGTCTGTGCTCTAGCTCTCGAACCCGTCAACTTTTTCGAATTTGGTATTCGGATATCGGTTTATGACGTTCCGGGGACGGATGAGTTTGAAGATGGACAAAATCGGTCACACCTCCGAGGGGGGTGGTCAAAGGTCACGAAATTTCAAACGACAACATAGGGAAAGTGATACATCATTTTGAAGGTATCGATAAGACGAGTTCATGGCGCACAATTTTCCTGCGCCACCACACCTCCCGGGGGCGTGGCGAAGTTAAAACGAGATTTTCGTGCAAACTCGTTCCAACGATGAACACGTTCACGAAAAACGATGTTTGACCACCCCCACTGACCCCGTGAACCCTTTAACCGCAAATAGACGGATACAAACGGTGGGTTTCACCCCTTTGCGCAGCGTTGCAACGGTTTATTAATTGACAAAAAGTTATCCTTGTCCGCTTTTATCAATTTTAAAGCTCTTATGATAAATCTGATAACTTCCTAACAATTGTGATTATATGTTCATAAATTTGGCATTGGATTTCAGCTCGAGTCGGGCTTATAAGATTAGTAATTCCGTCCGCCCGTTTGTGACTCGATAGAGGACACACCCTTACCCTTACCCTTACCCGATAGAGGACACACCCTTACCCGATTTGGGATTTTCATAGTTTTTGACAGTTTTGTTAAAATATCTCAGAAAAAAACAAGATTTTGACTAGATTTTTTTTAATGTGGTATTCGAATCATGAAGAGATATTTATTGGCATTAAAATCAAAAAAGTATGCATCAGTTTTAATTTCCTCTTTACTTTAAAAGAAGATGCATGAGTTATCGGGACGGCCGGCAATGCTGAAAATGTTGTCAACTTTGGCTAAAAAAAGTCTATAGCGGGGAAATTTCTGGCAGTTTTCACCACCAGGGGTAAATAGATAAATCAATCCCGATTTAATTAACAAGAGGTCACCATACCTACCCTTGTTAAGGCTATATAAAGGTCGGCCAACGCTATTCAGTATTTAATATATTCACCCTAAGTCAGCTTTGGTATGTTCATTCGTGACAGGATTAAGCAAACTACTTGATTGATGTGGGTCATTTTGACAATTAAATAAGGAAACAACAAATATGCTGACATAAGAAGAACACTACTTAATCTAATTGGACAGACCTTTTTTGACGTGCCATTCGGCTACTGCTTTAAGGTGGGAGCTTTATACAAAGCCTTATCAACTGGAACTATGGATTGCGATTTGTATCTCTTTAACTGTTCTTGCAATTATTTTTCACGGATATAATATTTTTGCAAAAATTAAAACACAGAATTTTTCCACATACTTCCCTATGTTTGCATCAGCAGTGGAACAATCTTATTTCGTTCCTAGTGTAATAGAATGTATAATTTTCATTAGACTTATATATAGTATATGGCTACTTTGTTGTGTTGTGCTAACAAACGCTTACAAAGGAATAGCCATCTCGGAAATTACGTCTCCTTTGACCACAAAGAGCATTGAATATTTCAATAATTTAACTAAACCAAAAAGTGTGCTTTATGGTGGTAGAGTTGTAGATCTAGTTTTTAACATAGAATCCGTTACCAATGACGAGGCTTTAAAATTAAAATCGCTTGATGAGAATAATAATTCTGACGAGAGTTATAAAATATTAACTAAAGGAGATATTATTGATATGCTAGAATATCGAGGACTAGCTAGTACTTCTGACTTGTTAGGGACAACTTCGTTTTCGAGTCGTTTAGCTGTTGAGTTGGGATCATTTATAACATATATAGATAAAATTTACTCTAATAATGGACTGAGACACGAGCCTAATGGTCAACGTTATATTGAATTACCGCGTAAAATAGTTTCTGAAAAGGACGCATTATATGCACATTTATTCTTCTCACCGCACCATCTCAGTATACCCCAAAGAGTAATGGAACCGCCATATGTAAAGCAAGATGAAGCTATCGAAGATGAAATTGTTCAGTGTGGCAAAACTGTATTTGTGTCAGAATTGGAAGCAGAATTTAAGCATCTTTCGAATAATTATCATTGGATTACATTTTTTAAAGGGCAGGAACCAATTTTAAGCCCTGGAGATCTTAAATCTACGATAGAGTCAGGAATTTATCACAAACTGGAAGAATTTTTCTATCGTGACAAATTCAACAGCAGATTAAATTATACATTGCAAGTTACAGAGAATCTAACAAATCAGCGACTTACACTAGTTAGCTATAGGTATAGCTGCTTAACTAAGCAGGGGGAATGGCAAGTTGCTATAGGTATAGCAAAGTCCAATCAATCAGGGACATGGAAAATGACAGAATAAAATCAGGGCCGTAGGATGATACCTATTAATTTTAATTCAGAGGTTCGATTCCCCTTCAGTTTTTTCAATTTTTTTTTATATAAATTCTTTTAAAATTCAAATTTATTCTAAACTCAAATTAAAATAATTTCTGAACTTGTACAAAATAAAAGATGCCTAAAAACTGTTTAAAATAAAAAATATTTTCTGAAACTCCTTAAAATACAAAATACGTTCCAAAAATAATTGAAATAAAAAATACGTTCTAAAAATCATTAAAATAAATAATACTTTCTGAAAATCATTAAAACACAAAATGCGTTCTAAAAATAATTAAAATAAAAAATACCTTCTGAAAATCTCTAAAATGCAAAATACGTTCCGAAAATCACTAAAATACAAAATATTGTAATTTTTAATTCACTAAATTCCTTATCACCTTTTGCACTTTATCTTTTTACACAATTTGCAAATCATAAAAAACAGTTGCAAAAAACTAGAAATTTCACAGTTCAAAATTCAACAACTTTTGATTCTTAATTTCTTTTGATATAAAAATGTCCACTTTTCTCTCTTATATTTCTTGAGGAAGTTACTAGGAATAATTTAATTAATTAATTAATATTTAATCGGATAATATTTTGAATTGATTGTGCATATTTTATTAATTATATTAATTTAGAAAGAAAGAATAATATTTATATTATACAAATAGACGACCAGACAGAGGTAACCCTATAGGCCGTTAAACTACGTGCTAAAAAGTGAAGTATTATGACAAGACCTTGAATTATTTTCTGCACAACTTACTTTAACAATTCAAGTAATAAATTTTAAATAAGGATGTATGCTTAAAATTTCTAAGAGAAATAGCGAATTTTTGTAACGTATTTTAAGGTAATGTATATTACAAATCTTAATAAATCAATATCATATTTACGAAAACTTCACGCATAAATTTTCTTGACTGCATTAAACAATATTTTATACGCCACTGAGTTTTCTGTTTATTATTTTTTCCAACCTTATAGCTAATACGTTACCATTCAAATACTATCACGGAAACTGATATGAATTCATTACATGATTTTGTTTGAAACTTCACAAAAAAATATGACAGCACTTCATTGATCATCGCTGATATCCACTAGTTTCATTTAACTACCACATGACCAATGAATTTGATACACAAAATGCAACGTCTTGACTAATCAAATATTAACCGATCTTAGAAAGAACCCACATCTCATATATAGATAGGCAGATAAAGCAGAACAATCTGATTAATTCCAGTTGCCTCTGTGGATAGGATTTGCAACTCAATGCATTCCGGAATGACGAAAATAATCTTATGCAATTGATCCATCACTAAATATATTATTATACAATGTCTTAAACTTTAAACTGAGATTAGTACAGCAGAATAAAACTGCAAGTTAGATCTACATATCATTTGCATATCTTTGAAAAAGTCTTTTAGTCTGATTCTTAATATAATAAAAGCAGATTAGAATCAACGCCCACTTGTCAATTATTTTATTCCTCACACGTAGTTGCATCAATATAAATGTCATGTTTTTAAATTTTAAAAAGGGCATATTTAAATTTCAGTTTGTAGAATTTTTTGTGTAAATTAAATAAAAATCAGTTTAGATTGTGATCAAAGGTACGTCCATTCATAAGTTTTGACGATAACAGTTATCAAACAATTATTCAGTAAACTAATTGCAATAACTCTAGCGCCCAAAAAAAACAAAATGTGAATTGAAAATTAATATGATCAGTTTGTTAAGTTATTAGGTTGGGATTGAACTTTCATAGTTATCAGATAGAGAAAAAAATGTGTATGAAAGTTTGATTAAAACATTATCCTGGTCAACATGTGACCAAGTCTATACTTACTCATCTCTAATTAAACTCTACAAATATAATCGGATGGTTCAAGTTGAGATAATTAGATTTAAGATGCTTTTGTTTAGTTTTTAATAAAAATAAGTAACAAATGTGTATTAGTAATCAAAATTTGAACAATAAAAACAACCTACTCAGTTTGTGAACTTATAGTGTAGAAAAATACAAACATGAAAATGAAAAAATAAGGTTATTATCCAAATATCCCCAAACTCTGAGACAGAAGTCGTGTTTCTCGTAAGTTATAACATTCTATTTATTTTCCATAACCCAAAAACCGAATCTACAATGGAGTATATTCCAAAGTCCGTTATTTTCTCCACGCCACCAAAAAAGTCCTTTTTACAATCTGAACAATACAACAGAAATGACTCTATTAATTCGCACTCAAATTGCGACAATTTTCAAACTCATTTACATTCCAAACCCGATTCAGTTTTTCAGACCCCAAAAAGAAATGATTCTGGAAAATACAATTCTAAATACACACCAGGTACAAGTTTCCATTGTCAAAAACAAACTACTTCACCTGACAATAAAATCTCCATCCATAAACTACCAGACCTTCCACCAGAACCAGCCTGTTATACAAATGTTAATGATAAATATCATGAATGGTTGAAGCCGGCTTCCGTACAATCAAAGCCAAATAATGCAAATACAATTCCAATTTATCAACCATCAACCGATTTTGGTAAAACCGGTGAAAGCATTAACGGATTTCGTAATCGGAAGGTTCAGACCGGATCACGCTACTACGAGAAACGGCAAGATTCAGAGTTTGGAAATCGAGATCAATTCAATTTCAAAGATTTTCAAGAACAAGAAAGAATACGTAAAATAAACAAACAGCTTGCCAAACAAGCTTCAGAACAAAAGTGGAAAGAATTCTTGATCATGACAAATCAAGTGATTTACATTATGATACGTTCCACCCATACTTTCCAACCAACAAAGAAACACAAGAATATCTAAGAAAAATTCAAAACAAGCAAACCAGAGAACATTTCTGTTTGGATCAAGATCCAGACGAACGTCCTCCTGAAGGACATCCAAGTTATCGTCCAAGAATAATACCCGAAATGTATGGAGGATGCCATCCAAACTCGCAACCAAGCCAAACTGCATGGATAAGATCAAAAATCCGCTACTAAATGAAAAAATTAAATCTTCTTTCTACAACTGAAGATGCTGACGACGAGAAAGCAGAATCGATGACATGTACTTGCAAGCAATCCTTAAAGAAAGAAGCTTTAATGAGATGTGCGAATCCGCTTTGTGTTGACACCCCATATTTCCATAAGATATGTCACCCAACTGTTTATTAACCTAAGGGCAAGAACAGGTGTTTCTGTTCTTCAAAATGCCGTTCATTGAATTCAGATATGAGAGGTAACTATGCTAAAGCATTATTACATGCTTGTCTGACTCAGATAGTAAGGAGGTATGCAATTCGACGAAACGACACTGAGCTTATGATGATCTTTGACAAGCAAGATCTTTTGCAATATTTTATGCAGTAAGTGATTAACCACACTAATTTTCTAATTTTTCATCATGGAATCTTAATAACTTAATACAACCTTGTATTTTCCAGTGGTCATCCTAAGTATTTTGGATATGTGCACAGTTTGATTTTGTCTCAAAATAATTGTGTTCCGAAGCACGTAACGGAGGATATCAAAAATAACCGGACTATAAATACACAGGGAAAGCCTAATAGTAATATAGCAAACGACCTTTTTGTAGAACATAATGTTGGAGATACCAAAGGTAATCTAAAACTGCTCTTATTCGTAATAATATTAATAAAATGGTATTAAACAAAAGGATATCTTATTTCGTTTCAGAGGATACGAGAAACATCCCCGGTCATCTTAATCGTGACGCAATAAACCGAAAGACAAAGCTATCAAGAGTGTTTGGGGTACGAATAGAAAATCCACCAGCTTACGAACCTAATCCAACACTTAATTCCATGTTTATCTGGAATCTATAAGACAACCTGGCTAGTGAGGACCAATTGTGGACACAAGTTGCTTTAAGATATCCGTTAATTCATCAACCAACAAATATCCAATTTCAAATTATTCAATCTTTGCTGGAGGAGGACACGGCAGTCAGCTTGCCAACTGCAATAGGAAAATCACTCTGTTACACTGGAGTTGGCTTAGTTCATCACATTCAAAGAGAAGGAAACGTGAGAAAAAAAATATCAGACGTTATTTTTAAAAATAACTACAAAAATGAATGACTAATCCTAAATGTTTAATTTTACAGAGCACAACAGTATTTTTTTTGTATTATGAATTTAAAATTATAATAATTATTATTATAACAGTTGCTGGTTCAGAGCTGATCTATGTATTTGCCTCGCCTGAGACTCTGGCAAAAAGTATAATACGAAAGGAACTGATGAAACTGAAGATAGTATTAGTGGCTGTGGACGAAGCTCATTTGCTTCGATCATGGTGAGTTAATTTAGAACATATAAATTAATGAATTAATTTTTAGACAAAGTGAGATATAACAGGTTTATATTGGTCTAATTATAGGGGCAAAGGATTTCGTCCCGAAATGAATGTACTCGGAGAGTTACGTTCGGTTATTCAATGTCCGTTCGGTACATTCACGGCTACCTGTACTGATGAAGATTTAAGTCATCTTCGAAAAGTTTTAATGATGCCTGACTGCAATGTTTTCGCAGCTCCTCCAGATCGGTATTTATATATAGTAATTAGATAAATATATAAGTGCTGCCACTAACACCCGCTGTTTTGCAGACCCAACATTTACATTGCAAAAAGGTCCCCATCGATTATTCCTGCCTTCTATCATTATTTATGTGAAGACATACGGAGGTATGGCCCCCACACACGAAAAATAATTATCTATGTGGAGACGTATGACGAGCTCACCAAGTGTCAAGACCGGATCTCTAAGAGGATACGCTTATATTGGAGAAAGTAATTCTCCCTTTACTTGCATGGTTGCTACGTATTCGGGGGGTCACGACGAGGAAACTAAGGAGTATATTTCTAAAGTGATCAAGAATCCGGAGAGTATACATCGCATCATCATATCCACCATATCTTTTGGTTTGGGTGTGGATGTTCCGGATATTGCAATGGTTGTCACCTTATCAGGACAAAAAGGTGACAGTGCAGAACGCTGGCAAGAGGCTGGAAGAGCCGGCCGGCGTTCACAGCCAGCACTTTATTTATTTTTTGGTAAATTGCCAAGACTCTGTCTACGTCATCTATACCTTACAGAGTTTGATCTGGAGTCTGAAAACATGATCGATCTACCGTTCTCTTTTTTGAATGAAGAATGTGACGGCGAGTGTCAAGGGTGCGAATGCAAGGACTGTGTATGTTGTGACTACTGCAGTGCAACTAAATGCTTTTGCTCAGGAAAGATTGATCGAATTGCTAAACTGTTCCCTTCTTGGCAACTGAAATTAAGTAAAACTTAAAAGCCTTATGATTCCTTGTAATTGTGATTTGTATTTTAACTTCTAATTTTCGAATAGTCCTATTATAATTGAACAAGTTCGTGTCGATTCTTTCATCAAATTGATGACTTTTGCGGATTTGAGATAATTTTTACCTTTAGCAACAATATATTTAGCACTTTGTTCTTAAGAAAATAAAATTTTAATAGATCAATTGGTTCACTATAATAAAGGCTTAATAATTTGTATTTGATAGTTCTAGATTGCCTTGATAAACTTGAAGAACTAAAATTGTTGACAAAAAACACTAATCTTTAATAAGTTTATAGAAATATTGAATCTACATTTTGCATTACTGTTTTATTTGCTAATTAATTGCTTGCAACATCAGCTTGAATTTTTATGTACCTAAGTAATTTCTAAACCATTTTAAAAAATAACCCATTTAATCCTGATAATTTTATACTCAAATTGAGACTTTATTCCTTTCATTCATTTTTGAATAAATTATTTCTTAATTTTTGCTTGTCGACGCAGCTGGGCTCGTTTAATGCGATAGGCGGATCGTCTTTGTCGGCTCCGCCGCTTTCGATTCTTAACTTGTAAATATACCGTGTCAAATAATTGGATTGTGTTTTTGTATTAAATTGTGTAAACGTCGAATAATAAACTACAATGTATGAAAATGTAATAAAGATTGTGTATTTTCATTACCTTTTCATTCTGAATTTGAACGGCCGTCCAACAGTTGTTGATTTGCATATTGCAAAAAATCTAAATATTTAAACAGTATTTTAGAACATAATGGGCTTAGAGTAATTGTGGAACTGTATACATAATATAGTTTTTTCATGTAAAAAGAGGGAGTTAATTGAAGGAATGTATTTATTGTTTTATGGTAGTTAAATTACTAAAAACTGATTTATTATTTTTTTATAAAAAAAGGTTACTTATTTAAGGGGAATTATTTCTTAATTTACGGTATTTAGATTTCCAAAAAGGGAAGAATTGCTTTTAAAATGGGAAAGTTATTGAGGGAGATTCATTCCTTAATTCACAGTAGTTAATTTTTCAAAAAGTGACTTGTTTTAAAAGAAGAACTTATTTGGAGGGGATTTATTCTTTAAGTTACAGTAGTTAGTTTTTCAAAAAGTGACTTGTTTTTAAAAGAAGAACTTATTTGGGGGATTTATTCCTTAATTTACGGTATTTAGATTTTCAAAAAGGGAAGAATTGCTTTTAAAACGGGAAAGTTATTGAGGGAGATTCATTCCTTAATTCACAGTAGTTAATTTTTCAAAAAGTGACTTGTTTTAAAAGAAGAACTTATTTGGAGGAGATTCATTCCTTAATTCACAGTAGTTAATTTTTCAAAAGTGACTTGTTTTAAAAGAACAACTTATTTGGAGGGGATTTATTCTTTAATTTACAGTAGTTAGTTTTTCAAAAAGTGACTTGTTTTTAAAAGAAGAACTTATTTGGGGGATTTATTCTTTAATTTACGGTATTTCGATTTCCAAAAGAGGGAAGAATTGCTTTTAAAACGGAAAAGTTATTTTGGAGATTTATTCTTTAATTTACGGTATTTAGATTCCATAATAGGGACGAATTGCTTTTGAAACGGGATAGTTATTTAGGGAGATTTATTCCTTAATTTACCGTGGTTAATTTTTCAAAAAAACGACTTGTTTTAAAAAAAAGAATTTCTTTTTCGGGGATTTATTCCTTAGTTTGCGATATTTAGATTTCCAAAAAGTGACAAGATGAGACAAATAGAATAAATTCACTTTTTATATTTATTTTGGTCTTAGGGGGAGAGTCATTCTCAACCCCACAGTTTGAAGAGATTTAAAAAATTTGTTTGTATCGATTACCGATTGTAAGCTGAAGGTTTTTTACCGATGAGTACTGGATGCTTGAGTTTTAGAGAATGAAGGTCAGTTGAATGTGCATGGCTTTTAACACTTATTGTATTATTATTAAATATGTAATGTACTTTAGTAAAATATCATAGCAATCCTATGACGGTGCCAGTGTTTACTTTCGTCTGAGAATGTTATCTTAAAACAAAGATAAATCTTATAACACAATATGCATGTACATATGCAAAATAAAACTCAGCTAAATTTGTGAGTCAACCTATAACCCCAGCTTTCAGATACAAAAATTAAATTGTCATTATAAAATCTTTTCATGACATTTAATTTGGTATTAACAGAAAGGCTCTTCCGCAGTATGTTTATAAAAACAATAAACGCAAGATCATTTGGGTGTACTTATTTGTAGACGGTTAAATAAAATTGTTTAAAAGCGTTTGAAAACAGTTAGAATTTTAATTTCATAATTTTACATCATTACAGCAATATTATGCCAGCCTTCCCATTCACATAAGTCAAGGGCTGTTTATTAACTATCAGGAATATTAAATAAAAACAGTAGAATTGTCATTATAAATTTACTCATATTATTAACAAGTGTTCATTTTTCACTTATGTAGTTCATAATTTATGCATACCCCTTATCGATGATTGTATTTTAGAATATGCATGAAATGCATGCGTAGGAAGGATTATTGCAGAAGTAGATAACAAGGTCATATTGGTCTGCTCTTTCTATTGTGACTATCAACTGCAAAAAATGTAATAAGGCTGAAACATTTGAGAAAAGAAACTCTGAGTAAAGTATTACCGACGCTTTGGCAAATGTAATACCGAAATAAAATTGCATTTATTTCAGTGCTAGTTTTACATGCTTAAAATGGTTTAACTAAAAAGTATTGGAGGCTATGTACATAATTATATAGGGTTTAGAACAATTGAATGTTGAGTAAAGAAATCTTGTTGTAGAGAGAAGAGAATTAAACGGAACATCAAATCTTATCGGGTCAGTCAGTCCAAGGTCAAAATTATTTCAGCATGTAATCGTATATCACATTTCAAACCTGACGCTATTTGACTTTTTACACTTAACTTTGATAACCTTGAATTTGCATGTATAAACTTTAGATGCAGAAGCAGCACTATTCAAAAATATAATGAAGAATAATGAAGAATTTAAATATTAAATTTAGCCTAGATAATTTTTTTAATTAATTGTAATTAAAATTAAGTTTTAAGATTTGGGTTTACCCTTTTTAGCTGAGTTTAGTCGTACTCAATTTATTCAATTCAATTCAATTCAAAATAATTTAATATTTCTTGAATAAATAAATAAAAGTGCTTTAGTCAAATTGTAAATATTAATTGCATTTTGCTTAAAATATCATCCATTCATACATATTATTAGATCGGTAGGGTAGATATTCCATATTCACAAGTTTAAATCTAAATATCAAAGGCACCAAGAATTTTATCAAATTTATTACTTATTCTACAATGAAATCAAATAACGTAGGGAATATTTTACAATTCCAAGATTTTTATCAAAAAAAAAAAATGAACTACGGCACTACAAATCTGGATTTTTATTTTTTTCCCGTTAATCCAGCCGTTTTTAGGCACGACTTGGTAAGGCTAGATTTACACCAATCAATATGGGCGGGAATGTTCAAACAATATTTTATATTTATTGTATTGGAATAGTTTTAAGTTGTACATGGATTTTGGCAGAGTTTAAACAAGTACGTTTGTTATGTCTAGAAAATGTAAATATTTTACGATTTTTTTGGCAACATTTGAAATCTAAAACTCGATTATGTAAAAATATGATTAAAATGAAAATGCGATGTAGAATTAAATTTACATTTAGATCAAAGGTTGCTAGATGTTTTATTCAATCAAGTGTAATTGCTAGAAAATGGATTTTAAATCGATGTTTTAAAAGGTAGGTTAAACAAGCAATTATTTGTTTTTCGCCTTGGTATGGGAATCACGGTTAAAACTTTTCTGATAGTTTTTAGAAGAATAAATAATTCTTGTAATTTTATATTGTTTTTATGGGCGTAGAACTGATAAATATATTTATTGCACTAGAGAATACTCCAGTTTTCTCATGATATTGTGAATGTTTATTTATTTTTCAACGCCAGTCGGGCACTTTTCATCTGTTCAGCTCCATTAAGCTATAAACTTTGAAGTTTATAGCTCCATTAAGCTATTAACTCGATTTTTCGGGGTTTTTGGCCCCAGGGGATGAGGGGTTTGACCATCGGATAACAAAAACATTACCATTCAAAATAGCGTCTAAAAATCTTTAAATTTACCCTAGAGTGAAAAGATTCTTTCTTAAGAACGTTGGCAATAAATTGGCAAAGAATTTCAGTTTTCAAAAGGGCTGACAATAAATCATGGCGAATGAAGTCAAAAAAGTGGATTTTAATAATCTGCCAACATAAGATATTTGATCCATGAAGGAATCAATAAACTTTTTTTTTGAAAACTCGTTGTTTCTGAACGGCCCTAAAGTTCACAGCTTAATGGAGCTATGCAGATGAAAAGTGCCCGACTGAACGCTAACAGAATTCACTTTCGTTCTATTTATTGTTTTGGGCGTGGGATTATAATAAATACTTTGTATATTGTTAAGAAATCTTGAAATTAATAAACACGATAGTAGTAAAAATCTAATCCTAGGGACATGTTTGATTCAAAAAAAAATTATTCGCTTTTCATGTCTTTGCGTCGCATATTTAGACGGTTTTTTTTTTAAAATGAAACGGTGAATAATTTAGTACTTTTCTTATTCTTTTCTTATCTATAATCTAAGTTGTTTTTATAAAACTGTTATGGCTGGTTAGATTAACCAGCCAACCTAACCACGTTTTTTTTTATACAAAACAAAAGATTTTTAATATTTTTTCTTTAAAATCTTGAATGCGTTGCTAGAAACATGTTCAAATTATATATCAAAGTTGGCATTGTTTTTGTATATTTTTGAGCAAGAAAATTTTAGTATCTTCAGTTTATTTATTGATTCTGCTCTACTATATGGTTGAATTTGCGACATATTCAATAATAGCGTGACAAAATTCCACAAAGAATTGTACATAACCTATATGAGTCGGAGGCTTTACTGAATTATTTGAATACCTAGTCGGACCATATGTTTCCGGACTTGGTTTTTTTGCTGTAAATCAAAAATTTCAAAAAGTTACGGTCTGTTAATGTTTACACGTAATGAACAACTTATTGGATAGCTTACATAAAATTGACAGCTTGAAATTTTTTCATTTTTCTGAAAAAAATCGAAAAAAAACGAGCGGGCCATAAACCTAAAAAGTACGCGCTTTTTCCCGGGAAGATCTCTTCATATTTTGACCAAGGATGACTTCCAGACTTCTACGCTTGTGTGGGGTCCAGAACAAGTATCTAGCTCCAACCTAGACCACAAGTTGAATTCCAGGGGGTGGAGGTCTAGAAATGCAGACGAAAATGACTAGAAAAAGATGAAGCTCTGAATTTTGCTTTTTGGATACTTTTGGACCATTTCGCTCCGTTGGAAGGAGCAGAATTTTTTTGGAAAATCTAATCGGAATTTGCAAAAAGAGTGGACGCCGGTGGTCTGAGACTAAGCTTCAAAACTTTCTCCAAAAAAATTTTTGCATGAACTTTCACTTCTTGAAGAAAAAAGTCCAGATTTGCTTTCACTTTCAAACTGACCCCAAGCCACACCCCTAGGGATGAGCTAATTTTGATTTTCGAAGTGCTTAGGGGAAGTCCTATCTGCGTTTTGTTAATCGCAGGTTATTCCGGCAATTAGATTTTTGTTGAACGGTAAAAATCTTATCGTATTTGAAGAGTAAATTTTTATAATTTGTTTCTTGTACTTTTGAAGGCTTATGGTCCGCTTGTTTTTTTCGATTTTTTCAGACAAATGAAAAGATTTCAAGCTGTCAATTTTATGTTAGCTACCCAATAAGTTGCTCATTACGTTTAAAAAATTTCAGACCGTAACTCTTTGAAATTACTGATTTACAGCATTAAACACCAGTTCAGGAACATATGGTCCGACTAGGTATATCGATTTCTGGACTGACAAGAAACAAAAACTGTGCCAAAATCCGCCAAGTATCACATGCATCTTGCTCGACATAAAGTTAAACCAAAGGCATACTTATGAATTATTACGTAGCTTATGCCAATGTCACTCAATGTCGATTGTATCATATGATGATTTCATAACTATTATGAATAGTCTGACATTAATTGAATAATACATCTTACACTAGCTTAGTCTACTTTAAAATCTTTAAAATACTCCTACGGTTTGTGCAGAGTCAAGAATTTGATCTGCTAAGTAAAAATTTAGGCATTTACAGTCGTAACGTAACAACGATGCGGCTCGCTCACGTTCGATTCCCAGTGTCGTCTAGAGGATTTTTGGTGTACGGCGAGGAGTTTTACTCATTCGCGTGGTTTTTGCTTCTGCCGTGAGTTGGGGCGAATGCATACAAACAAAACCTCTTCATATATGCAATTTTAACTACAATTCTTTGGGGTATACAAAAATAGAAAAACCTTGTTGTTATCTATGTTTAAAAAATTACGCTACAATAACAATTTTCTAAAGCCAATTTTTGTATAGAAGTTTACAACATTTTATTTTAGAATATTGCTGTAAGTTTTAATAATTTATGAATGTTTTTTGGCAAGCTTGCAAAATAAGATGGATCTATGAAAGCAAACACGGACAGTCACAAAATGTGCCGAATGCTTCAACTCTCTCTGTATGATTTTATTACTGCACCAACCGGCTTATTTTGCCAACAGCAATGGCTCCAATTTATCAAGATTTTACCTTTCACATTGTAATTTAACTAACATTTTAATCCCAATGTCTGGATTTGTTCGGTTTCCTTTCGCATTTTTGGATGTGTTGGTGGTCAATTGGACTGTTGCATCTCGTGTTTCTTCAAGATTTCGTAAATTTCTGTTGACTTAGGAAAAACAGTTGGAATTTCTAAACGGGGACTTATTGTTAAGAGTCTTAAATTATGTGTTGGTTTAAAAGCTTGTTTTGGAAATAATTTTGTTGATGAACTTCCTCCTCTTGCGATACAAGGCTTTTGTATTTCACAAACTGCATGTTTACTCCTGTTGTCAAAGTATTCAGTTTTGATTTGTTGGAATTTAAATATTTATGTATCTTATATGGAAATCGTCTCTTGTATTTTTTTATTTATTATCAAATCATAATCCACTAAAATATTGATTTTAAATTGGAGATTTTAACGAAAATAATTGATTCAGAATTAATAAAAAATTCATATATCTATGTATGATCTTCGTAGCTTGTTTTTTATTGTTTTGAGATGTCGTTGCTAATCGATTGGCAGTATTGTTAAGATCAATAAATCCATCATTCAGTTGAATTGTGCTTGTATTCATATTTTATATCTGAATGTGTATACGCCTGAGTTTAATTATTTATTTTGATATCAGTCAGCCTGTGTTATATATTGTTGGACCATAATCGTGGGATAGGCCAATTTGGCATAAATTTAAAGTAGATTTGGAGTCAAATTGGCAATTTACTTTCTATCTAGTACCTTACACGTTTTGAAAACATGATGCAAATTTATTTCTCTCAAATTATGTTTGGCACTATTACCTTAAATAAACATCATTCACTGTTGACTTAGTTTTAGAGTTTAGATTAACAAACTAAGAATTGTTAACAACTGAATTTATTATTAGTGATGCCGCGGGTTCGGGTTTTGGCCGGATACCGGATACCGGTTATCCGGCCAAAATTCTGGC
>JAQGBQ010000592.1:0-18916 GCA_034698485.1 Vertagopus arboreus | reverse complement strand
GGATAGAAACCATATTCAATATGAAATCTCTTATCTTAAATATGATTTGAATTTAAGTATAGCTTCAATAATCAATGTGCTTTAAGAAGCGTTAAAATGATCTGTTCACGTATACGTGACTGGAGAAGTGGATACAAAGCCAGTAGTAAATGTTTACAATTCTATGCATTATTGAATGATTGCAAAAGTGAATGTATTCAGGCGTAACAAAACTTTATATAACAGATGCAATATTCTTTTGATGCATGAAATCTCTTTGAGTGCCATGATTATGAAATGTTTTCTTGTAAAAACTAAATGCTATTCTTCTTCCGCCCCCTTCACACAATAGTTATTTCTTACAAGTAGACACAGTACATTGACATTGTCAGTGTTTTGCATGAAAACCGGAAGGATAAATTAATGATAAATTGAAACTGTGAAGCTTTACTATAAATAATCCAACAAATTGCTCCAATCAAGGAGATAATCATCCCTATCGTCTATGTGTCTATAAAAAAAACCACACATATAATCTGAACAAGTGACTGCATCTATTTACAAGTAGTTTCCTCTTGAAAATTATTATTGTTTCATTCATTCACACTAAGCTATGAATATATTATATTCTCATCCGTACCACTGACAGATATATCCACATTCTAACTAACCACCACCACAAATAATGAATTACGTCTACTTTCGGAATGGTTTTCATCGAGATGCGTTTAGTTAGTCGTCTATCTGTCTGTTCATAGGCTTTTTTATAATCGCTTATACAATGAAACCTCTTCCTGATGCCATAACTCGACAGTGGATTTGCATTGCTTTTGTAATAGTAATAATGGTACGAAAATCCTCGCGTGTTCTCAAACCCAATGATTAAAACCTGTTTGAAAAAAAATCACTTGTTGTCTATAATGTTGTCTATATTATTACTATTACGGCGGCCACAAACAAGTCAACCACAGTTAAAGTGACTTCTTGTATAATAACAATAATAATGTATGACTAAACAATGATTACCTAAGGAACTAAGGGATGTAATCATCTGAGATGTGATTTACATAGCGTCTTGTCTCAAGAACTCAGAACTCTATTTCTGCAAAACTTATATATAAAGGTGAAATCGATGCAAATATCGTGCAAAAGCAGGAGTGAGCAAAACTTTCGCTTATTGTTCATGACCCAGTTTGTACCCCCCTGGGCATAAAGGTAACAAAATACATCAGAGCCTGCCTTACCTTATGAAAATACATATTATGCTAGCTACAACAGTTACATTTACTCTCTGGGTACTACTATGAGCAGTAATGCAATAATCCCATTGCAGAATGCAGACTGCTGGTGCTGTGCACACAGAACATCTGAAAACTTTAACAGCTCAGTTAGCGTTGTTGTTAATGTAATTTACTACATCATGTCATGTCATATCTTCACAATGCATCAAATATCTCTCACTTTCTGTTCGTTGATCCCAAAGAGCTTATATCCTTTGCTGCTTTATTCTCTTGCTAAACTTTATTTCCGATATCATTTTTTTCCTTATTCAAGCAAGTCTTTCCGCCTGCCTGCTGCCCCACTGCCTCACAGTCAGTACCACCACAACGTATGTTTTTCTAGTCCCTATTGCCTCATTCAAACACACTCATAATAATCTCATAATATCTTACTTTTATGGTTTTTGGATGTAATTGTAAAAGAGTAAAAGTTGAAGCATTGTTCAACATGTACATGATGTTATTAAAACAACGGCCTCGAATTAAATATTATTCCCTGTATAATATCATCATACTTTTTTAACAAGATAAAAACAAACAGAATAAAAAAGCACCAATAATCAATAATGTAAAACCTTCTAAATATTTTGCATGGTATTCATTCACCGATTTTTACAATTGACTCAATGCCGGAAGGGAATTAAATTGATTTGTTGTATATACCTTTGATAATGTATTTGAGGAAATACTTAACCAGTGACCCCGGATGGGGCTAAATCCTTGTTGGTCCTTGGTCGCCAGCAAGTTGGTCACTTAAGAAGAAGGATGGAGTGAGCAGGGATGATTCACAGACACAAGAAATGTTAATGATGACAGACGACTTTGAAGAGGAAAGAGAGGAGTCGTAAAATGTGCAAGCCCGGCTACTCCAGAGACTCCAGAACTAATGCCGAACTTGCGGAAGACGGCTTGGTCGCCTTTCCGTCTAATGCAGATGATGCTTGGGGTCAGGGACTGAGATTATCACATAATCACATGCAAAATTAAAAGACTTGTAACAATTTCGTCGATCACCAGCCTCGAAGATGTGTACTAAACTAATGTTTACTGTCTACTGGGATGCTTTGTTGCAATTTGACAAGTCTTTTATAGACTACAGGTACGATATTATGATTCATGCACCCCATAAACTCAAAACCTACTACTACTACTACTACACTACAAATAATTCTTCGACATGGACTAGCAGCAGTCAGCTCAAAGCTCAGACAGAAGGGGAGATTTCATTTACAAAAATACTACAATATTATGTCTCTTCTACTACTATGTACTCTAGAAACACAACTATATGACTTTGATTCCATTGGAAAGGGCGCATTTTTTCATGTTTTTGTATTTCTATTTTGTATTTCTATTTTGTATTATGTTGGATGTTGGATGAGCAGAGTTCAGATCAAAATCAAAACATAGTTCATAGTTATGCTAGATATGACGTCATTTTATAGATCATTTTGTCCTAATGAATGAAACCCTCTGCTAAAAAACATCATCATGTTTATGTTCGCATATTTGATTGAATGAAAATCCCCAACCACCGAACTCTTGAGTTGCATAATCAACACAAGAAGAAGAGACACAATAAAGAGCTCCAATGGCTCCAAACACAAATCCACACTTCACTTATAATAAAACGAACGATAACCCAATTGAACCCTTTTTGCCTTAATTTCTACTATTTTTTACAAGATTCCCAATGGGAGATATACATCCATATAATATAATAATGTAGTATCATATCTATTCAATACTATTCATAAATAAATAGTTTTATTTAAAGCATCAAAACAGAGAAATATATTGTCTTAAAAAAATCAACAATGATTTTGCGCTGATTTGATAATAAAAAAGAGCCATTAGTTGATTAGAAGAAATTGTAATCTAAAAACGAAGTTGAAAATTTAAATTACCAAAGCATTTGTGATATAAAGTAAAATAAGCAGAAAGCAAGACTGATAGATAAATTAGGAGGAACAGATAGATTAAAATCAGAGCAATGAGCAAAAATAGCAACTTAAGTGGTTCACCCGCTCTGGATCCTGAAGAAGCACAGTTCCTAAAGGACCTCGAAGAAGCAAAGCGTCGAAGTTTGCAAGCATTTCAAAATGAAAAGGCCGACTGGGTCAACACTCCTCAAACCATGGATAAGACGAATTCAGAGTCCCCTTGGAAAGTTAAAGGTGACGACTGACGTAATACAAATAAGTACTGTGTATATTAATTTGGTTGGGTATTGATTATTATAAATGTAACTTTATTTAAAGGGGCTCAATCGTCATCTTCAGGTCCACTACCACCACCGATCGGATTTATTTCACCATCACAGGAAAACAATGTAGATTTATTAGAGTCCGACTTTTTCAAACAAATTGAAGCCCTGCAAGCACAACGATCATCAACAAAACAATTAGGAATGCAAGAAGGGATTGTACGAAGCCAGTCATTTCCTTATGGAAACTATCGAGATGTTATGAAGACAAATAGTTCAAGTTTAACCAATAACCAACCTTTAAAGTATTCAAATAATCTGGCAGCTGGTACAACAGGAAAAATTGTAAATCAAAGAGCAAACCTAGATACTACTGATAAAACGGATGGGAAAACATTGCCTTCTGCTAGCAGACGGACTGAAGTTGGTGGTGCCAGAAATGGAAGTTTATATGGACCATTGACAAATGACTTGATTGACTTGGGTCAAGACGATGGGACGAATGTGCTCGAATATTTTGACCCTCTGTTCAGTAAGCCGAGTGTAGTAGTCAATCCACCGCAACATAGAGAAAGCATGCCTGCCTTAAAAAACAATAGCTTTTTGATGGAAAGCGAAGAAAGTAAATTGCCTAGTACCAATGGGAATAAAAATGGGACCTCAGTTTCTTCTGTAGAAGCTTCAACCTCCGCAACAACAAATAATGCATACAGTTCACCTACTTACGGATGGAAATCGGAAATCTCGTTATATCCAAGTCTACCCCCACCTTCAAGCGGTCTTTATGACACATTAGACCTCTCGGCTGAGTCTAGGGATCAATCTTTTATATATGACGCTTACAATCAGTTCGAGTACCTGTATGCAGTTTCAATATCCTCCGAATCTTCTAATTATTGTTATCCTTATGACATCGTACCATGCACCCAGAGTCCAACGACTCTCACCCCTTTACCTGCACCTACAAATACAACTCAATCTTCTGGTTATGTTCCGACCCATTCTATAAGATCGTCGAAAGAATCTGGAAAGAAAAGTTCGAGTTATCAGGTAATTAATTATACTTAATCTACAACTGTTCATGTTACTTCTGCAAAAAAAATTATCATTTGATTTTTTTTATATTACAGATGAAAAGAAGAGGAAGATTGTATGAAAACTTAACAAGCCTGAAAAAAATTGCTCAAATTGACGGAGAACTATTAACGTTTGTTGATATGTTACAAAAATTAAAAAGTAATTTATTTTATACAACTCATTTAAAGTTTCGTTGAGTAATTTCAATCCATATTCTGATTTTGATTACAGATTCCTCAAATACTTCGAGGAATTCGCAATGTTATATTCAGTCGGCAAAGGGTCCAGCAGAATGCTGGAAAGATGGCCATAGTCTTAAAATTATGGTATGGAATGAAAACTTTACAACAGAGCCAGTTACTTTTACGTCTGATGGTAAGAGATTTTTAAAGTGAATTCTCAAATTAAGAAGGTCATGTAAACTTCAATCTGCGTATTTGAATTTGATTTTAGTATCGGCCATCGTCCAATTAGTTTTGGAACAGAGTATGACAAGAATGGAAATAGAAGGTTCTGGAAGTGATTACATACTTAGAGTTAAGGGTCGGGATGAGTACTTTGATCCAGAACATCCTTTAATCGATTTCCAATATGTTCAAGACTGTATCAAATTAGATGAAGACGTTAGATTGGTGCTGGTTCATAGAGCATCTCTGGCAAAAATACCCTGGACTCGATCGGTAAATTTTTTCCCAGTCCTAGCTTTCATTTAATTCTTTTTGGATTTTCTTTAACAAATGTGAAACTTTATTTTTGTAATTTTGTTAGCGTTTTGATGATTTGAGAGATGGTTCGATATTACCTGAAGATATATTGCCAATGTGCCATTCAAAAGTGATTACATTTGCTGATATATCCAGATTCCTTGAAGTGATTGATCGAGAGTCAGATAAAATTAATGATAAGTTTAGTGAAACCCCAACAGTTGTGAAAAATGCCGTGAATCCAACTCCGTTAATTCAAACTGTGAAAGGTGTATGCGTTTTATTAGGAGAAATACAAACGGTTGAAATAAGACGGAGTTTGATAGCATTTACTTCTGCTTGCGAAGCCTGGAACAAAGAAGTTCAAAAGGGTTCTGTTGAAACTCCTCAATCAAATCGGCGAACGGTTATCGGTGGTGATTTTAGCTCAAGGCATTCCTATGTAGAAATATTAACCGCAGACGAAACTCTTAAAGACTCTGTTTTACGTACCAAAGACAATGTGATAGATTCAGTCAGAATGATGATCGAAATGTATTCCAAATCTTTTCCAGTTAGTTTTCAAATGAAGTCACCACTGGAAAGTACGCTTAGTGATTCTTCAACTGGTATGTTGACATTATTAATAATTACAATTTTATCCTAATTGAATTTGTATTTCACTATATTTGCTTCATTGTATTTTGAAAAGCATATTCGAGGATTCTTAAAGCTTTCCAAGTTTAAAAGAGAGACTATGTTTTAATAACTTTTACCGACACAAATTTAAATAAGCTTTATGAAAATCACAATAAAATTAACGGGTTTGTGAAATATTAATGAAATACTAGTTGTACCAACGACCTAACTAATATTCACATTCTTTAAGAATTAAACGACCTATAGAATCAAATCAAATCAATGTTTTTTTGTTTTTGGGTTTTTTTAGGTTCTAAAGTTATGTCTGAAATGCTTGACCCATTCGGGATCCGAGTAAGTGCGCTCCATCGGATTAAACCAGAATGGCTATCAACATATACAGATTTCTTTGTTACCGCTGAAGTTTTTCATGGAACAAGATGGATGGGCAAATCATCGTCTCCAATATCTATTCCAACAAAAATGGATGACAGTTTATTCTTCAGTTCTGTAATCATCGACCAGTGGTTCCATTTTGAGCACCTTCCTTTATGCATTTTACCCCGAGAATGTAGAGTAGTGTTCTCGGTTTATGGAAGAAAATTCGAAGAAACTTTTGAAAACAAAGAAACGGTGGAATTAGGTTGGGCCAGTATGCAATGTTTTGACTTCCAAGGGTATACAAGTATAATTTTGTTTTTCAATATGTAACTAGACGATTCTTTTTTAAACCGATTTTATTCTCAAATAGTTACCTTGTTCGAGGAAATCAACTACTTCCCTTATGGCCTGTTGGAATGCCACAAAAACGGTTGGGTCCTGCACCAAATTCTGCTTTCTCGTACGATCTCAATGTACCGTTGATAAGTATGTATATTTAAACAATGTGCTGAATATTTAAAACACTCAAACAAGTTCATAATACATTACTAAAAAAAGTATTTCGTATCTTATCTGCAGCAATTGAGTTTCCAGACTTTGGTCGTGACTTTCGATTTCCAGAAATTCCATCAGCAGTCAATGTTACTAGAGACCTGCAATCCCTAGACAGTAATACACAAGCACTGCTGATAGATATAATCGAAAACACAACATTTACTAAATTTCCTTCCGAAGAGAGAGAAGTATTGTGGGAGAAGCGTCATTATTTGCATGCATATCCCACAGCTCTTCCAAAAGTTTTACTTTCTGCTCAATTATGGGACTATGCAAGTCTAAGTGAACTTCACGTAATGATGGAAAATTGGTCTCCTTTGCATTCTACTAATGCATTACAACTTCTTCTACCTTGGTACTTTTTATGAATATTGAAATATTTTATTGTTAAAATATATTGTACGAATTCTTAACCTGAAATATTGATTTCTAGTTTCCCGGATGCCAAAGTTCGACAAACAGCGATTAAGTGGATGTCTGACATGTCAGATGAAGATCTGATGACAGTTCTTCCACAACTTGTAGAAGCTTTATCCTTCGAAACTTTCGATTTGTCACCATTAGCAGAGTTTTTGCTAAAGAAAGCATTGTCTCGATTTGAAGTTACACATTCCTTATTTTGGAGTTTGGCATCTGAAGTTGGGTTGGGAAAATGGTTGTCTGATTCTGATAATAGAAATTTGGTTGAACCTTTAACGACTGAAGGTCTGTTTGACCCAAGAAGAAGGAGATTGGAGCTTATGTTAAACTCTTTATTAGCAATTTCCTATTACAAATGGAAGTCAGCTCTAATATCGGAATACAAATTGATACAGGTAATACATTTTTTTATCGGATTGTAACAATGATAATGTTAATGATGTTGTAAATTTATTAATTAAAAATAATATGAATGGACTATTTGTCTTTAGGGTTTGAGCGAAGTTGCCACATCCGTTAAATTAGCCCAGACGTCTCATAGGAACTCAGTTTTGATTGCAGAGTTAAAGCGAACAGATATTCAACTCTTTGGAGGCTCTACAATGTACTCGTTACCACTTTCACCGTCATATTGTGTCACATCATTGGATGTAGAAAGTTGCATTTGTTTTAATTCGGCTTCGCTACCCTTGAAAATAAATTTCAAAAGTGCGTTGCCTGAAGGAGGTTTAGTACCAGTGCTCTATAAGGTGGAATAAATTTATACATTTTAATATCTGGGTTTGTTTATAGAATCTTAATATTTGGGAAATAATTGTATTTACAGCAAGGAGATGATATACGTCAAGATATGTTAACAATTCAAGTTATTCGTATGATTGAAGGGTGGTGGCTCAAAGATGGGTTGGATTTGCGAGTTGTAACATTTTCATGTGTTCCAACTGGTCACAAACAAGGTAACCAGAATTTACCAGAATACTGAAACATATGAAATTACTTTATCTTAATTTAGAAATTTGTTATCCCAAAGCACTAATTAAAATTTCAAATAATTTCTGTAGGAGTTGTAGAAATTGTAAGCAACGCAGAGACACTGTGTAAAATTCAAGCAGATTATGGAGTTACAGGAGCATTCAGAAATCGTCCAATATTTGAATGGCTTGGGAAAATGAATCCTTCAACATTAGATTACAGACGTGCGGTTGAGAATTTCACACGATCATGTGCTGCTTATTGTGTTCTAACTTATATCCTCGGGATTTGCGATCGTCACAACGATAATATTATGTTAACCACCAAGGGACACTTATTTCATATCGATTTCGGAAAATTTCTTGGCGATGCTCAAATGTTCGGTAGCTTCAAGAGAGACCGAGCTCCGTTCGTTCTAACTTCGGATATGCTATATGTTATCAATGATGGAGAAAAATCATCACAAAGGTTTCATCATTTCGTGGAACTTTGTTGTCAAGCATTTAAAATTGTTAGACAAAATGGGGACATACTTACAAATTTATTTGCCATGATGGCCACCGCTGGTGAGTTTATTTTAATTTTTTTTATTGTAAGTCTAAATTAATGAATACCGACCAGTCTAATATGCGTTCTATTATTTGCAGGTATACCTGGAGTCGACATAAAGTCTGTTGCTTATATTCAAAACGCATTGCTCCCAGATTGCTCTAATGTCGAGGCAGCGGCCCGTTTTACTCGTTTTATAGAAGATTCACTACGGTAAGACATTGATATCTAAACCTTTTTTACGATATTCAAAATCTAAGTTACTAAAAAAAATAAAAATATTTTCACCTTAGAAATTGGTTCACACCCGTAAACTTCTTCATACACAGCATGGCACAGTTGAGATTTGGTTCTGATTCAACTACTGATAATCCTACAACACTTTCTTTTATCCCTAAACTGTACAGGTATGATACAATGTCTAGCGTAAATCATAAATGTTTAATTTTGCTCTGAACATATGAGAGATCATAATTCCATTAAATTTTTAGTATGGACACCGAAGGTCGTATCGAGAGTGCAGTGATAATGAGTTTTGAAAAAATATATGACCCAGAAAAATACTATTCATATACAGTTAAGGTATGCAAAAATACAAATTATATTCAAAAACAACACTTATTTTAGTTCTTAAAGTAATACATTGATTTTAAAGGTGAAAAGAAGAGACCACACTCAACCATCGTACGTCAAGCGTTCTTACAAGCAGTTTCTGGAGTTGTATACCAAACTCTGCATGAACTTTCCAATGGCAGTTCGATCTCTTAAACCTCTTCCTAGAAGTTCAGGAATAGGAAGATCGAATGTTAAACAAGTTGCAGAAAAACGAAACGCACAGTTACAAGCTTTTCTGGATTCTTTATTTTTATTAGCGGACGAAATCTCCCATTCCGATTTAGTGTACACTTTCTTTCACCCTCTACTTCAGGATGAAGAGTATCATGCCAATGAAGTCGACAATACAAGAGCTTTGGAAGATGGTAAAGATCATTTTCAATCGTAATTTGGAGTTATCTATTTTACAGAGGGCAGAATTGTATTTTAAATATTTTAAATTTTAATTACAGCAAAAAGGGGATTCAGTACAGTAAAGGTTCATGGAAGACTCAAAACCTGTGTCCAATATTCTAAAGGAGCTCTTTTAGTCTTGGTTCTGCACGCTTTTGACTTAGCATGTCCAAATGGTCAACTACCATCCGCGTACGTCAAAAGTTATTTACAGCCTGATCCATCTCGGCTGACGAAAAGAAAAACGCGTGTAGTCAAGCGTTCTCAACATCCCACTTTCATGGAAATGGTAATAATATCTTTCTAGAAAATTCATTGAATGTTGCAAAAATGAAACATGGGATTATATTGTATGTTTTGCAGATCGAATACAGATTGCCTTTGGACGTTATTTTGAAAAGAACATTGCAGTTATCTGTTTGGCATCATGACCCTTTACAAGAGAATAGCTTTTTGGGTGGGATTTCCATCGTGCTAACGGGCCTTCCCTTAGAAAAAGAAACCACCGTAACATATACCTTAGGAAACTTAACTAGTACACCATAAACAAATATTATAGAAACCTTAAATTATATGCAATTACACACGATTCACGATGATGTGAGCGAACGCGATTCGTTAAAATTTATTATTTTCATGAAAGACAATTTTTCTACTACATAGCTACGTCAATAAAGCTTATCGATTTTTTAATTAAATCTTTAAAGAAATGGGATTCGCTTGAAGACAATTTATTTTAATTAAACGATATGCTATCCTTAGTTATAAAGTACACTTGGGTCATGGATTGGTCTTGATAATTCTATACAGTAAAATTCAGCAAGCATTTTTCATATCACTGACAAAAGTTTTTATAACCTATTTGATAACTTTTAAAGTGTGTATTATGCATATATTTATATTATAATTAATTCTTCAGAGCATGCAATTTCTGCCAGTAAGATGTTTGCATATTACACTACTGAGACTACAATTTGAATCAACATTTGTTTTATATAATCTAGTGTGCCGACAGATTACTTTATAGTAGAGTAACGAATATCATATCCTGCCGATTGCTATATTTATGACATTATAGATGATTTAGATACCTTGGGTATCGAGACATTGAGGATCGCAAACCAGCACGATAACCTGGATGGATTTTATTCATAAAGTGCAGGCTTATAGGCTTATACTAGATAGTCCATAGTGATTAGATAATCAGACAAGACTAAGGCTACTGTCGTCTTAATCAAAACTAACGAAAAGTATTATTTCTTGCAACATATTTATGCCGTACTAGTACAATTCAAAATATATGGCTTTAATCCTGGGTTCAAAATTATGGACACAAACAAGAAATGGGTTAGGAAATATATATTGAAAATACCCCTGTGAGGGACTTTAAAAGTGTTTCTACGTCATCATAAAATAATATTTTCTTTAATTATTGTACTGGCACACACATGCTATTTTTTCACTAACATAAGAATACAAAAATTAAGTAAACCAAGAAAGAACCGAGGAAAACTGTATTAACTACATTGGAAACTAATGGAAGCGTTATGTTATGTACACAAAATAAGTGGGCAATTTACTGTATCATAATTTTCAGTTACAAGATTCGTTGGTTGTTGCCTTATATTAAAGCTTAAGTAGTAGTAGCGACCTAAATGCCAATTTCTGTTAGAATATACTGTCGTTTTGAATTGTCTTGATACTTTACGTTACGTAGTATTTGAGTTTGAGCGAGTTTTGTTTTTAAATTCATGATGAGTCCCCTTCAGGTTGCTCGTTCATAGCGTTTTTGGCAGCCAGTCCGTCAACAGCACTGGTAGCTGAATCAATTTTTGTAATTGCTCGAATCGCTTCGCTTCGCTGTTGAGCGTTCATTCTTTGTAAAAGACGAAGGACGCAATCCGTTGCGAATTCAGGATATTCCTGTTTTTAAAAAACGACACGTTAGTTACACACGTCATAAAAAAACGAATAATGGTGTACAAAAATATTGGATCATTTTATTACCTCCAAAATGACATTAGCCTGATTAACCACAGCGTCACGACGAAGAGACTTGATATTTTCCTCAATCACAGAATCGGAAGTAAGCCATTCAACCACCTTACGATTATCTTCCCATAACTCTATGGCACCTTTGTCTTCCATAAACCATCGACGAAGCATGGCTTCGGCTTGTCCATGCCCAAGAGCGGGACGTACCTTCATTATTTCAGCAATCACACCTTGTTCCAATAGTAGACGTCGTAATCTCCAATACAGAATTGTACGTGCAGATCGCCATGGAACAATGTCCTAAATTCAAAAGGAATAATATAAATATAAACCTTATTTGGAACTCTGTGGTTGTACTTTTCAAAGTTTTTCTAAACTGTTTTTACCTGAATAACTCCCTTTTCAAGCATACGTTCAGGAGTATCATGGAGGTCAGCAAATTGAATTGCAACTTGTGTGTAAACGGGTCGCAAATATTGTTCTCTTTCATGGACTTTCTTTTCGACAATAAGTTTCTGATCTGGTCTGTCTGATACTGCTAATACCTCTGCTTTGAGGTTGATTAGTTCTGGGTCCATTCTGAAAGTAAAAATATATTTTTTAAATTTATGACCTTGGCTGGCTGGACTATAATTTGTAAATTTTTATTGATGCTTTTCTTTACCTGTGCATCACCTTCACCATGTCTTTCATTCGGAATTTGATTTCTACAACTCCTTCTGGTTCCAAGATTCCACCTCTGGCGTCCATATCCGCGTACATTTCCATATGACGCTGATTAATTGTTGGATCAATTACAACCCAAGCTCCACCTCGAAGTTCTCCATAGGGTGGGATATAGACAAGAATTGGTTGCGTGTATTCTCGAAGTCCGTCGACAATATATGAACCGAATTTGACTACTTGTTCGTACATATCTGAAAATAGACATTTATTATTAATTATGTTTAACTCGTGGCTTAACTTTGCACTCTAAAGTAGTTTGATACCTTTCATTCCACCAGAAAAGCCTCTCCAGTTGGCAAAAATTATAAGTGGAAGTTCTTCTTTTCCGAAATCCATAATAGCTTGAGCAGTTTTATAAGCAGAGTCTGGGAACCAAACCTGACCGGCTTGAGAAACAGTCTGGAAAAGGGATTCATAAACACACATAAATTCAGATATTCTATAGCAATTTAAAAAAGCAAACAATTATTCTGTAGGGGTCTATTTGAAAACTTACTCTGGCCTCGGAGTCCAAGTTAGCAGGATCAGCTGGTAGATTAAGCTCAACAGTTCTTGTCTCAACGGCTATGACTCCAACAGGAATTCCACCAAGTCGAGCTCTTCCCGTAACCACAGTTTGTGCCCAGGGCTTCATGATTTCTTCGAAAGTTCCGTAGTCAAAGAATCCAGTTTCCCATTCACTAGGACTGGCTGGAATTATTAAGAATTAAAAAAATGATTATTCAAAATCAAAGAGAACGAGATTACTACTGATTTACATAAGGTATTTAAACACATACTTGGATTAGGACGTCCAGCAAGAAGCCAACGAGGATCGTATGGAGCCTTTGAAGGATAGAATCCGACTTCTCGTTCGACAGGGTCTATTGGTGGAAGAACTGGAAGAGGACCTCCTTTGTAAGCTGGAATGTAGGACAGCCACTTCAAGATTGTGTAAATTCCTTCCATGTCATGTCGTTCGGTTTTGTGTGTTACTCCGTTGTTGTACATGATTTGAATTCCTCCTAGCTGATTGTTAGAGGTGTACACTTCACGCCCAAGCAGTTTGTTAAGAGCACCATATCCAGTTAAAATGATGTGTGAATTTTCAATCTGGATAACTCGCTGTCCTAGACGAACAAGATATGCACCAATTCCAATTGCTCGGCATGTGACCATGGACATTGTTACTACTTCCTTGTAAGCCTGTGAAGTCTCTCCCGCAATAGTACCAGCTGCACGTAAATTTTCCACCCCGATTCCATCTTCCTTTCCAATAATTCCAGTAATCTTATAGCGAGATTCACCTTCTTCTTCAATGAGTTGAACACGGACGGAGTTCATGTTGACGACTTTAGAGTAGTCTTCTGGAGTCAGGTACAAGTAGCGGAAACCTTTTTCTGGATCTTCGACGTCTTCCCAACATATCTTGAACAGCACCTTGATCTCTTCCGCTAATCCAATGCGGGCACCACTGTTAGCTGCAATATAGACCCTAGGGATTTTCAATTTTCTAGACAGTTCGGAGGCTTTAAGGAACAAAACGTCTTCCCTAACGCTGAAAGATCCAATAAGATGAGTAATGTCATTGGCAATCACAATAACCTCTCGACCCTGTGGAAACTCGGGAGTGAAAAACTTCATTTTCCATGCCACCATACCAACATCATTTTCTCCTTCTGTTCTGTTTTGTTCGACGAGTTGATTCTGACTATCCAGTACCAGTTCAATGTATGTTAGCATTGGAGTGGGTGGTTCAATGTTTTCATGGGGACGAGCGTCTTTGTATTCTTTCCAAGTTCTCTCCAAAACCTGGCGATACATATCTGGGAAATCATAGACATATGTTGTTCCATTACTCTGTGCCTGGAAACGTTTCTGTTGCAGATAGTTTTTAGTTTTGTATGGAGTTGAAACGGGGAATCCATGGAGTGGTCCGTGCTTTGTTCCAAAAGACTCGAATTTAATCAAACCAGAATTGGGATCATTAACTTCTTTGTAAAGGTGAATATTGAGATAATATCCACTCTCGTTAGTTAAGCACAATCGAATTGGTATGATTTTACTATTGGGAGTTTGGCGAATGGTCATCTTCAGCTCAGCCTGCAACACTCTCAATTTCCAAAGTCTGGGTCCGTATCTCAAGACCATATTTCGAACACTTTCTTCAATTTTGCTTGGATCCATAATTACAGTTGGTACAAAGTTAAGGAACACGTGGTTACAATCGGTACGTCTGCTGTGGGGATGGGAGAATGCAATTTCAAGTTCATCCATAGACTCGAGAAGAAGCCTTTCACCTTCATTCTGAAGGTATTCGAACGAAGCTTCCTTTGTGATAAGATCGGAATGTCGAATGATGGATCGAACAAAGAACCTGTAGTCTGTAACTTCCTGTCCTTTTGGTACTTTTCCTTTACCCAGGTACAAATGCATTTTCTGATTGGAGGTCGGTAAGGCTTCTAGATCGTACATCCTCATGCGGTTAATTTCTAGCTGGAATGCTAAGGCAGGTTCCAAATGACGATAAATTCTGTCTTCAACGAAATTGTCTCGGGCTCGGAACGTAAAGTACTTGGGGAACTGCCGTCTGTATAGAACGATGATTGTGACTCTTCGAATGCCTCTTTCCAATAAAATCTCTCTATGCTTGATGGCAAATTGGGCAAACTGTTCGCTAAGAATGTTGTCATCAATTTCGGTCTGTAGTTTGATGGCAACGTTCAAGATGTGGATTGGCTCGCTAGGCTTCAATTCATAATCGCTTATGTTGATTCCAACATCACTGAAGCTGGAGCTGATGGAAACAGAAATTCCAGACTTGGTAATTTCATCATCAGCACTGCTACTTACATTTTGAGGGGAATCTGGTCGAGAAGTCAATAGGAATAGATCCATTAAGTCATCCAAATAGTTTTCAAAGTCTTCCATCTTTGTGAAAGCCAACATTATTCCAGTCCTTTGACAATCGTCTAATTGAAGAGGGGTCTCACCCAATTGTATTTCATCCAACGAGGGTACATGAGACAGGGCTAGCAAGTTGTTGGCACTAGCTTTATTATGGGGCATTCGGTTAGGATGTGATGAAGGAAGAAGAAATTGAAACTGGACAATGCACATTGATTGTGGCAATTCTTTATGTTGAAGACAAGTCAGTTCGTAGGATGTGTAAGCCCTTCTTACGTAAACTTCGAGGGCTGCCATTCTGACAGCTTTGTTGGTGTGGTAGAAGAAATCATGAAGCACGTCGAAAATAGAGGTTTCGGACATGATTAACTTTTGAAGGTTTTCAGGATGGAAATCGTGTCCATACATATCAATAGCAGACAAGAATATGGATTCCATTTGATTGTGACGAAGCTCGTAGGCAGGTTGGTGGGCAGCAATGAGGACTTGGCGAGCTCGAAGGGCCACACGGGAATTCTCAGATCGATTCAGAGTCGTGAGTTCATTAAGAATTGGTGCCAGTTCATCAGTAAGGCCAGGCTCGTTCATCCAAACGTGATCAACAAGTACGGTGACAAGCATGTTCTTTTTTCCAACCTGATAATGAGAGAATATAGCTGATGCAACTGCGACCATGTCATCCTTGTGTTTCTCTCGGATAGCGGAAACACATTTGTCGTAGTGACCATGTTGAAACTGTGTTTCTACTGCCAAGTAATTCCTTAAAAGTTCTTGAACAGCAGTCTTCATTCTACCTCGGATTCCATTTCGATATCGCTGAACTAATTGGACAATCCCCTGAGTAGTCATGAAAAACACATCTCGTTCTGCTCTCTTCTGAAGTGTAGCTGCATGACTGTCAATCACACTAGCAATTTGTTGACTGGGGAACTGAGCTAGGACAGATGTGATATTACTGGCATAGAGCATCATCAATTTACGTATTTTCTTTTCCACTGGCTGTGGGATACGGCCGGATATGGAAGAAATAACTTCTTGGAGTTCCAGTAGTGGAAGGTTTGGGTCTCGAAGAGCTTTCATGAATTGTTCGACACATTCTTTGGTTTTTATGCTGTAGTAAGGATCAGGGAGACAATAGCCAGCTAAGATATTTTCAAGATTCGTTTTGCAAGCTTGATAGACTTGATTGAGCTTATCTCCAAAATTAGGGACAGAGCTTTCGACTTCAGGGAATTTTTCAGTATACACTCGTGCGGTTGTGACCTTGGAAGCGTCGTCCAAATCCAGACGAGCTATTAAAGCACCACCATCTAAAACTGCTCCAGGCCGTTTGCAATAGTTTATACATCCTGACTCGGAACAGGTTAGGGTCATTACCATCTTCATTACTTCGATTTCAGCATAGGCTTGACCAGCGTAGACATGACCTCCATCTTCAACCAGGAAGCCGAGCAATTTACCAGCGGATGGAGAGCGTAGCAGAGTTGGATCGTTCTCTTTCTCGAAAACACAAGTTTGATTTCCAATTACTACACGGTAACGATCAACTTCTTCTTTCATGAACGTTGTGTAGCTCTGAGTATCGATTGAAATCAAAAGTCCCCCATCAGACATGCGATGAACTTCAACTTCTTTACATGAATCGTTCATGACCAAAAAGTACTGACTGGGTCCACTTTTTACAGCCTCGACTCTGTACTTGATCCCGTCATTTATGAGTTCCACACTGACTGTATTACGAAGAGTATTGGCTGGAAGAATTTGTCCCCTCTCCAAAGAGGTCTGGAAATTTTGAAACGCATTTAATATTGCTTGATCTGCTACATGAAGGGCTCCACAGATAACTCCTAGCATAATATCAGGTTTGTCTGCTTGAACACGCTCTGCAATCAAAGCGTCCAGCCAGGCGGTGTCAATGGTATTTTCTTGAAATGCTCTTGTTTCTAATAGAGTAATGAGGTACTCTACAGTTGTTCGGAAATCCCCTCGAATAGAAAGCTCCTTCAAAGCAATAACCAAATTTTCTCGTGCTTGTTCTCGATCTTCGCCCCATGAAAAACAATGACCGAATTGGGAATCTGCAAATTCATGAAGTCCTCCGGATGCAGAAACACTGAAATAGCCCCAAACATTTTTTGATGATCGGAAATTAAGTTCCTGGACCGTTCCTCCGCTGGGTTTGAATCCTTCATCGGGATTTTCACTTGTTATCCTAGCAGCAATGACATGACCCCAAGGCTGTGGTTTGTGTCTTAGAGCATCAAAATCGATAGGACTGTCACCCCAAGGGTTTTCGCCATAAAGAAGTCGGATGCATTTGATTCGATGCAAGGGTATACCCATTGCAATTTGTAACTGGCAAGCTGGTAAATTGACATCTGCTACCATTTCGGTACAAGGGTGCTCTACTTGCAACCGAGGGTTCAACTCGAGGAAGAAAAAGTTGCCATCATTATCATACAAGTACTCTACTGTTCCAGCACTTACGTACCCAACCATCTTTGCCAACCGAACAGCCGCTTTTTCCATCTCCCGTAAGACCTCTTGTTTGGCTATCACACATGGAGCTTCTTCGATGATCTTTTGATGCCTTCGCTGAATTGAGCAATCTCTTCCAAAAAGAGATATGGCATTCCCATATTGATCTGCCAATAACTGGACCTCTAGATGTCTAGCGCATCTAGCCATTTTCATGATAAAGATGGGTGACCCAGGTACTTCCGCTTGAACTTGACGGAACAAATTTGAGAAATCGTCTCCTGATTCGGCCTTTCGAATTCCTTTCCCTCCACCACCCTCACTGGCTTTGATCATAACTGGGAATCCAATCTTCTGTGATACAATTAGACCTTCTTCAGCTGTCTCAACACATCCTTTCTTGTATAACTCTGAGGATATTTTAATTCTTTTGTCCTTTCCAGTTGTAGCTGCAACAAGTCCGTCCCCTGACCATGGAAGTGTTGGAACTTTGACAGTTTGAGCAACGATATTAGAAGCGATTTTGTCTCCTAAAGCCCACATGGCTTTCTCTGGGGGTCCAATAAATACAATGTTATTCTTGCTGAGGATTTCAGGAAGCTTTGGATTTTCAGAGGCATGACCCCAACCAGCCCAGACGGCTTGAACGTTCATTCGTTTGGCAATGTCAAGGATTAATTCTACATTCGCGTAGTTGTTGTTGTTGGCTCCTCCTGGCACAGGTACATAATGATCTGCCATTTTAATGTATTCAGCGTTTGCTTTTAAGTCTTCAGGGGTGACCATCACTACAAATCGAATTGCACGTTCGTTTCGGAACACCTCGTAAGCCCATCGCCGAATGGATCTCATACATTTCACTGCAGCAATTCCATTGTTTGCTATTAAGACCTAAATCAAATTAGCAAATGTTTAATCAAATTATCTCGACAAGTCACTTTCAATATATGTTTCAAGTATTTGAGGTGTGCAAATGTACTTACTCGGTTTATACTCCGTGTCCCGCCGAATTTTTTCACTAATTCTTCAGTCGTAGCGACTGTCACGTCGCGTGGGTCCGCAGCGAGGACACCCGTGTCCTT
>JAQGBQ010000591.1:0-18917 GCA_034698485.1 Vertagopus arboreus | reverse complement strand
ATGGAGCTATATAGCTTAGTGGAGCTATAAACTCATGTCGCTTAATGGAGCTATACAAATGAAAAGTGCCCGACTGAAATGAAAATGGAGTGTGTGCACAGTTTGGTTAAGAAGGGTAGAAAAACATGAAAAGTGCATCAAGCACATTTGGCCACTATCATCATCACCTATAGCTATCGTTACCCGGTATCAGATTCACTTTATCAAATGCACTCCTCGTTCTCATAGAGAGATAGTTGATAGAAGCAAACGAACGAAGTGGGTGTAGAAAGATGTCATTTAAAAAAGAGTGACAACGGACTTGGATAGGATGGAAATGTAGATTTTTGTAAAGCAAGTAACCCTCGTCTCGAATTTTTGTTTTAAATGGTTTGGATTCACAGAGCACATAATATTATATGAAGAACTGTATACCAAAGGACAAAGAAAGTTCTCGGATTGAAGGATTGAAGACATCTTTATAGTAGTAGGATTGTAGAATTTTAACAATGCAATAGTTGGCTTTTTGACACCCTTGGAAAAGAAAGTTGGACTTATCTTCCGTCTCTTTGTTAATCTTAAGAACGGGGTATTGACTCCTGGATCAGTTGAATCTAGTCGAGGTGGATGGAAGACAAACTTTCCTAGTTTTCTAGTTGTTGACATTCTTTCTCCTCGTCTGATCCTTCGAATGTTGAGTCGCTGAGACGTTGAGATGTGTTGAATGTTCAACTCTTTTCTTTGGGCGCACCGTTCCGAATTTCAATTTAGATTCGTATTCTGATTTCTATTTGAGATTCTAAAAAATCCAAGATGAAAAATAATGTACGGGTGGAGGGACATATTGTGAATTCAAATTGAAGAAAGTGTGGATAGTTGTTCCGTCATAAAAAGCTCATGTTTTGCACAAAAGGGAACTTTGGTATTGGGCTATTCAGAATTGAGAGTTTTGTCCTCGGTGGTAATGGAATAATGAGCCAATGGACAGAAAATGCTGATTGAATCAATTGAATGATTTTCTTCCTCCACGCTCTTCGCTTTTGTACAGAAAACTTTATAAACTTGAGGGAATCTAGAATCTCAGCCTGACTGACATCCAAAAGAATCTCATTCGCATTTATTAAATTCCAAAAATCTTTTTAGTTTTTCCTTTGGGCTTGAGTGAATGTTGATTGGAAATTGAATTGTCCATGTAATGTCTTCATTTTGAAGCTTCGTTGAGTCTAAAAGCTGTTAATTTCAACTTTTGCTTTAAACACCGTTAAATGTCACACACAGTCAAGCCATGTCAATTATTACTGCTACTACAGGAGAAAAAAGTTTATTAATTAAAAAACTTGTGATGGTCAAATTTAAGTTTCAGTATGAGTATGACATCAACATCAAGTTTGGTATTTAAATTCATACACGAATGAATGTAACATTTCGAATAAAATGGCAAAAGTTTGATATGTTGAAAGTTTCTATTGTGTTACTATGTTTTTCGCAAGTTTGTTTCAATGTTGAATGTCATCGTTTATGGAATGCTCAGATGTTTTCAAATTTGCATCAAAGTTTAATTAACAACATAACCGTCTCTTTAAATCACGAATTAAATGACGGCGTAATTCTACTGGTAATTCAAAACTTAAAATGATATGCTTCTTCAGAATGATTATTATTATTATTATGTTATTTACTCCTACAAAATATTTCACACAGCAAATAATTCATAGTTACTGTTTACAGTAGATTTAAGTTTACGGTTTAAAATAATATGTTAAATGCTTGGTGATGGTTGCGTTAAAATTTTGAATAATATTTAAGTGGCTGTTCTATGTGTTGGGCTCGCAGGGGCACTTCTGATCTGTTTTTATGTTGACTTTTGTGAAATGTCTTTTTCAACTCTGTCTCTCTTTGAAGGCTCTAACGACAAAAAGACGCTTGAAATCAGGGCCTTGTCATTTGACCGTGACGATGAACTGGGTGAAGGTCAGGAAGGCTTAGAAGAAGTTCTCAAAGCTAAGAAACCTAAAGACTTACGGAAAGGTAATCCATCAACATTCTACACACTATTCTCTCTTACACTTTCTATATACTTTTCTTCTCCTTCTCTTGTAACAGTATCCACTAACCATACATGTTTCTTCCAAACTTTCCAATCAGACTCGTAATCTCTACACTTTTATGACACCCTCTCCTTAGCAAAGTTAAAAACACAGTCTTGATAATCTGATTTCAATAATGACTTCCTTCGTCTCTGCTTATACATACATTAACACTTCCTGTTATCCTGTTAAATAGTTTTGAGCTTTGGGAATGCTTTTTGATAAACCTTAGTTAAAATATAAGTATTCTAGATTCTCGAATATAAAAAAAAATTATTGCTTTTGCTTCAGCATCCATTTTTTAAATGTTCGAAATTTTTCTCTCGTTAGAAAATGTCAAACGTAGAACCGTTGAATTTGAAATTTGAATGATATGAAAAAATATCCAGATGTAATGGAGCATGACCCGGACAATGCAATGATTGTATTTTCGTAATCGCTTTCACAACTGAATGAATTTGCATGCAAAGTTATTAAAATGTCACGTTTATGGACCATTACTCATTTTATCAACGCATATCACCTATCGAATTTCACTTATCTAATAAAGGGGTTGAAAATACCTTCGTATACGATAAGATAGACGCCTCTAACTCTAGAGCTTTGAATCAAAACATTTGTACTTCTAATGCCTAAATATTAATTAAAAATGTATTTTTCTAATTAGTAAATGCCCGCAATATTAGTATGTAAGCACCTTTGTAATATTAAGCTGTAATCAAGAAGAAAAACAAAACAAGTGGGTTTTTGTCGAATTCGACCAGCATCTTATATCCCTTATTGCAATTTAAAAAGAACGAAGCACTGGAAACATTTTATACCTTACCATTTTTGTCCCGGCTTTGCAATAATACAATGACTCCATGATGATTCTTCTAAACCTTAGCAAAGGCAGAGGAAGTAGTAATCCCCCGTAATATTTATGAATTCTCCTGGCTTACGCAACAGACCTAGAATACTCGCGTAGTGTAAAAACGGAAGTTGGAATTTAGAAGGAAATTGAATTTGGAAAGAGAGCCGGGAGAGAAAAAGAGAAACAGGAAAAGTAAAAAGTTGGGAGATGTATTTCAAAACTTTATTTCATGTTTAAATTTTAACTTTTCAGCCGACATACCAAGCATGGAGGAAGGAATTGTTGGAGAAGTTTCTATCCAAGTGGATCTGTTCACTCACCCTGGTACGGGAGAGCATAAGATCACTGTCAAAGGTAAGCCTATGATTTTTGTTAAATATTCTCTGAAAATATTTTTCATCTTCTAAAAGCATCAGTTCATCCTTCTTTCCACCGTTTTGACATTTGTCAAGATTCTTGACTATTTGTGTTTGAGAGGTGTAGAAACTTTTATAAGAATACTGATGAAAAATAGGTACAGAATAATTTAAAATCCCGGAATGCCCTGTAAAAAGTTTAGTTAAAAGTTCAATGTAGACTATTTTTAACATTAATTGGTTTTTTAGTAACAAAGTTAAATCTAAAAGCATTACAAATATTTTGAAGCTATTATTGAAAAGGAGAGTGCGATTCAAGGCTGATGTGCATTTGGATTTTAAAGCACTCTTAAACAAATAAATTTACATATCAACAGTAAAGGCAGCCCTGAATTATAATGTGAATGCACATCATATGCAGCAAATTAAACCCTTTTTAGGTTTAATGAAGTCTCACATTTTCTACTTATAAATACTAGGCTTACTAACGACGACGATGTAATAGTAATGGGATATTTGAATACAAAAAAAAGAATTTGAGGCAGGTATAATTACTGCCATAAAAATGTACTATTTTTTTGTTCTAAATGACCCAAAGCTAGCTCATCTGGTTATCTTTATTACCCTCATTTAAAATAAATCCGGTCACGTTAAACTCTTGGAGTTAATTAGAAGTGTCGTATGCAAATTATCCTTCGGAGACTCCCCTGAGATCGTAAACTTGTGATGGTTCAAACAAAAGCGTTTGCCAGGCTTTGATGTCTTCATCCACAAAATTGATTTACGTTCTGAGAGTCTCACCTCTTTCAAGGAATTTTGATAAGGGGAATTGATCGGCCGAACCGAATCATGCATCATCATAATACCAAGGTAATTATAGGGTTCCATGTCCATGTACCATCACCAGGAGCAGTTCGTGTATCACATTCAAATCCTCCTTAATGAATTTATTCAACTGAGTACTGAATCTTAATCACCACCACACACTACCACAACAACTAACCAGTCCAATCAGTTTGATTCAACCTCTGAAATCTGGATGGCAATCGATGAAGCTCTAAATCGCCTCGAGACCTTTATTGTCCATCCAATTTGGTGAAAAGCCACTGAATTAACTTGAAGGCTTAACGATATCATCTTAGATTACAATACATATCAATGGCATAGCCCGACGAGGCTCAAGAGCTTTAGGCCATGAACATATTCACCCATATCTGTCACCAACTAGGTCTCCTTGTAATAAAATCCGATACAATATTGCACTGCATTGCAGTGTTTTACTTTTACGGCTGTAAAAGTAAGTCATGGCTTTAGAATCTAAGGAGCTGCTAAGAAAAACATTAATGAAGGATGAACTGATGAGGACATTGATTTGAATGAAAATTGATACTTGTACACATTTGGGTTTCTTCTGATTCCATTTCTAATCCATTATTTTGTGTCTTTGTGTGAATAGTGGTTGCAGCTAATGAGATAAAGTGGCCAGTGTCAAGTGGTAAGAGATTAAAATTTTGTTCAGCCCTACACTCTTAAAACTGTCAACACACGCTGACTAATGTATACTATATGTAATGTTTGTTTTTCATAGGTATGTTCCGTCCATTCGTCGAAACCAACCTGATCGGTCCTCACTTGGCTGATAAGAAGCGAAAACAAGCTACTAAATCCAAGTCCGGTACATGGTCTCCAAAGTACAACGAAACCTTCCACTTGTGAGTTGATAATTACATTTTCTCTATATTTTTGTGTCTTCACTGTCATCGACTATTTTCCCTGCTGTATAAAACAGTCAAGTAATGCCTGTAGTGCTATAGTGTTTTTATTCATGCACCATTAAAGTCAATGGTGAATGGGTCCCTGAATTACTTTGGCTGACTATAATGCTTAAAACCACTTTATGGTTAGTCTGTTTGCCATTTCATTCGCCCATTTTATTTACAATTGCTGTAGTTAGTGTTTATTTTCAGATGTTTTTATTACCTTGAATAGGACCCAGAATGATTTGATACAAATTATCGTTTCTTACGAGGTCAAGTATGTAACCTATTATGTGGTTCTACTATTTCTCAAGTCTAAAAAGTCTAAGTCTACTTTTCTGAAAATCTGAATCTTGGTATTGTATTTGAATATATATTTTTTATAAACAATATAGTGTTTTGGCTGATTTGTTGAGCATAATAACTTGATGCTGATAAACGATACGTAATACATAGGAAAAATCACGATCGTAAGTGAAAGGTCCTCGGCCTCCCGTTTCGTCCATTAAGTCCACGCACAAGAGGTATTATCACGAAGTTGAATAAGCCGGACCAGTACAACTTGAATTCAGGCAAAGCATAATACTAGCAGATGTACAAGAAGTTGATAGCTGATAGTGGAGATTTGAGGAGTTAGTAGTAGAGTGATTGATCAATCAATTAATTTAATTATGATGGTGATGTTGATGGATGATGGTCCAACTTTGATGTCTTCATAATTCCATGAAAATATTGGTTGAAGTTCAGCTTAGAATCTAGGATTTAGGATTTAGAGTTTAATAGAAACTCCTATCCGCCAGCAGTATATTGTTGTAAGAGAATTTATTCATGCATGATATTCCTCCCAACTATTTCTGCTTTACACATCGTCAGTACAAAAGGCTTGCAGGCATGCGGGTACTTTGTGTTGGAAACTATTGTTGCTTAAAATTGCATTCCCTTACCCATATTATATGCAGTATCATCACCCCCACTAACCTATGCTATCTTTGTGGCTTGTAACTTTGATACTTTTGATGCTTTGAAACATATTGTAAATGCTAATAATATGGTGAATCTCATGTCTTTTCTGTGGTATTTCAGCATCGTGGGGAACGAGGAGCATCTTGATTGTTTCGAACTTCACATTTGCGTCAAGGATTATTGTTTTGCTCGTGAGGACAGACTGGTTGGTGTGGCCGTCATGCAGCTCCGAGATATAATCGACCAGGTTTATATTTTATTATATTATGTATCATCAAACCCATCTGGCTACAAGGGTGGAATACTGCCGATAAAAAAATGATGAAAGTTATCTCAAGTTAAATCACAGTCACGTTTACCCATTTCTGTTAATTTTTAGTTAAGTCATCGATCCACATGTAAAGTTTTTAAGATTTATTCGGACTCGGATGTATTGATGGGATTTTTGGTGCCAGAACACTAATCTTTCTTATGATATTTGAAATTACAGAGCTTGTCAATTTTTACCCTAAACAATCAAGTTATTCAAATTATATTCTGTACCCCCAGTTTTTTTTTTAGATTGAGTCTCTATATACAGGTTTTACTTGACACATCTTTCATGTAAAAGGTGATTAGAATAGGTAAACTCATGTTAACCGTCTTTCCGCAATTACTTTATTCTACAAACCTTAACAGAGTAGGTAATTTATGCTCAAGTACACTGTCATCTGTCATGCAAGTTTCTGTGGACTTTTACTTCGTTTTAAAACGTAAAAGCTCAAAGAGCACAAGAAATGGTTAATGGGTAGGAATAAAATTATACCGGCGAATAATCACACAGAGAAGTCAAATGTGCATACATAGATATATATTATCAAGTTTCCTGTTTGGCTAGTCTTTACGAAGCAAGTTAAGACATTTAAAAAGAATTACGAGTAGTAGAAAATTAATTACATCCGAGCTCAAGATCTTCGTAGTTAAGATTTATATACGAGTTCCAATAGAGTGGTCTAAGACCTCCGGTCAACATAATATAAATGTATATGTGAAAGTAGCCTTTGCCAATGATTTGTCCACTGAGCCCCATTATACAAAACTGTTGGTCGCCTTTCTGGTTTCTTGGCCTGTCGTGCTGGACCTTTTAATCATGGCTAGCTCTCGTCGCAAGTTTTTTTTTTTTTTTTAACAATTTTCCTTACAAGAGGTGATCAGTAATTCATTCATTTTGAGATTCGCCGTCTTACTTTAAATTTAAGATTCTAGACAAGTGCAGCATTTTCGGTAGTAGATTCATATTTAGGAATATCAACGCTGGTTCAACGTTTTAGTTTTTAAAATCTGGAAAATAATCTATAAAACGATTTTAACATCTAGAAAATGCATAACATTTGATTATAGAAAGGCATGATTTTTCTGTCACTATACGGTTGGGGGTTTAGACTCCATTGCCAAATCAATGCGATACCATTTAATGTTTACTATTATAATGTTTAGTAACAAAACCAGCGTGAGTAGCAAAACTATTTTCTGAATGGTATTAAATAATTATTGCCCAGTAGATTATTTCGACCTTTGAACCATTATTTACTAAATTATCATCTTTGAAGTTAGTTCTTGTACCGAAGAGAAATTCATTATTAAAACAGTAGCATCTTTAGACATTGCACATTTGGTACCTGCCGTTTTTAATCTCACCATCGGATTATTTATTGCACTTTTCGTGAGAAACTCATTTCACTTATTGCTCCAACCACCGCAGCGACCGGCAGTAGCTTTTAAACAATTGTGATGGCAGTAATGGTTTTAGAAGGAGGAGTTGGACTAAAGGATAAGATGTGTTTGTGCAAGCAGATGTTCAATTAGCAGGTAGCAGAACTGAACGTAGAGCAAAGAAATGTATTTACAGATCTAGACTATAGATTGTAAAGCCATACAAAAAGTCCAATCCACCCATAGCCAAATTATCTGATTTGTTTCCATTCCCCACTGTAATTGCCGATGTTCAAATGACTTAAAGATGTACTTAAATTTGCTTATCAGGGCTCTTGTGCTTGCTGGCTGTCATTGGGAAAGCGAATTCAAATGGACGAAACCGGTTGGACAATATTGAGAATTTTGGCTCAAAGAAACAACGACGAGGTGGCTAAGGAATTTGTCAAATTGAAATCTGATGTCAGACCAGAGGACCCAATTATTACAAGCCAAACCTAGCCAAGACGAAACTTTGGTAAGTCCCATCCCATAATTTATTGTCCGTTAAGGGTAAGAATACATACAATAATAGTTTTTGTTCATAGTTTTTAAATAAAATTGGGTACATTAATCTCAAAAAAACTAACGAAATTATAACTGGTAAAAAATAATTTTTTATTTTCTGGATATCAGGATTATGGATTACGGATTGTAATTCTTAATCTGATTATTGTAATTTACAAATATCCCAGCCCTGTTCATAACCATCATTTGTGTTGTCCTTTGCAGGAAAAAACCTAAAACCTAGCCAAGACGAAGAGCCTAAAGACGAAAAGAATTATTTACTCATCATCCTTATAGTAGTTATCTTCACAGCACGAGAAATAAATTCCACCTATGTACTGTTCCTCTGTGCTATCAATTCATCTCAAATTCAACAACAAATCATAAGCAACGACAAGAAAATTGAATAGATGAGTAATACAACTGAATATTGTAATGAAGACATTCCTCATCTTAACCAACCACCTGAAGTCATTACGAACCTCGAGAAGCTTGCCGATGCCTTTCTGGATGGTAAGTGGAACCGCTTGGTGAACATTTTGAACAAGTTGGTTTTTCATAATGACTCTCATCCTAGGCATGAGCCAATTAGTGGTGAAGATTGGAAGAGTTATGAGTTTCCTGTGCAATACTGTGTGTATACCTCGGCACATTTATTTAGCAACTACTTACTATATTGCATGCCGACCTTTAAGTTAGTTTAATTCCCGGCAAAGGCTTGAGACTACAATTTTTGATAAAAAATACATACCGTCAACTATAGACTTTAATTCATAATTACATGGTTAGGTGAAACGAACCACGTTGGAAAATTGCATGATGGGCATTTTATTGAGATGTTCCCACATGCCAGTGTTCAACTTGTTGTTGGATGTTACATCATTATATATTATTATACTTAGGAGTTTCCACCTCTGGCTTACTAGCATTTTCTTCCTTCTTGCCTACACCCTTTGTAATATATTTAATAATGGCTGGTTAACAAATGCAAGCTGGATGGTCAGCTTAGGGGAAATTCCTCAAAACCCAACCATGTATGAATTCCATTGTAGTATCACACAAAGACTATAGCTCACGATTACCTCATTGCCTTTCATTTTCTGACATCTCAATCTACTTGGAAAGTCATTATGGATTGCTACCTTCTCATTAAAAGGCGGAGGTTTGTTTCTCATCAAATTTGCCACAATCAACAATAAACTTTTTAACGCGTACCCGGATAAGCAAGTAACATCCAAACTCATGATTGTGAATTCAGGACAGGAATTAAAATTTATTTCAACTCATGAACCTTCCCATATTTGATAACTAACCACCATTTCAACTCTTTAACATTTTCGAAATAGGCCAAAGGGCGTTTAAAAGTGAGATAAATATGCGGCGCAAGTCAAAGCCCGAAAAAATATTTCTTCTAAAGTAAATTTTTATGAAGATTAAGGAATTTTTTCCTTGTCAGTTGTACTGTTGTTCTTTTGTAAAAGAGAAGAAGAGTTGCTGATGTACATTTCAGTAAGTTTGTTTCTTTTTTGTGACGAAGTAAACTATGCAAGGGAAATGGAGATTTATGAATGTGACAAAAATTACTTCAATAATAAATCATGATGTCTGCACTGTAACTCATATCACGGCTTATAGCTTCACCCTTTCATACTTTCATCCAGTCGACTTTATTTGGCTACATCTTATCTTAAACAAAAGAAACACGCAAAATATGTATAAATCTCATACATTTTTCTGAGGAGCAACAGAGCAATCCTTTTAGTCTAAAATGTAAAAGACATGTGACTTAAATCTCATAAGACTTGGAGACATGACTATGTATGAATATAAGGTTAGCTAGATTATCTCCAATTTTCTTTCCATTTTGCATGGAATTAACACAGAAAGTCATTTTTGCCTTTGCAGTTGATCCTTTAAAATCCTCTTTGCTGTAAAAGTCTTAAAACACAACGTATGTAATACAGAGAAAGGAAATATGATGTTGGGTGTTAAATTTTGTGGTTTTAATAAGTAAAGTAAGGATAAGCCGCAGTAATAATTCAGACATAGTTATTATTATATTTTTTCTTCCTTTTCTCACATGAGCTCATCTTACCAAGGAACAAGTGTTAATAAGCCCTTCATAATAATCTGTCATATCCTCATGATAAAGTGATGTATAACCGGATGAATTGTATTGTATTTTATGACGGGTTTATAATAATACTTAATTTTTTTTACAGGGAACTTGAAGAAGCCGACATTGGAGGTGCAAGTCTTTATCACCAAGAAGGTGGGAATGAGAGACTTTGAAAAATCATCTGGAAAGACAAGTAGACAAGGTGTTCAAGTTTTGAAGTGACGAGACGAGCAGACCGACAAACCGTCAAGGAAACAGCGGGTAATTCTTCACACCTTGATGGAATGGAATGCTGGACCAGTCCACCACTATAACCACCTTCAAATTTCAAAGCCTCAATTTAAGGTTTAGTCTGTTTGTGTGTAAGATTGTTAGAAAAGTAATGCCTATCCAGAGCGACAGGTTTGATTCCACTTAAACGTAAGGCTTCTCAAACAACATAAGCTTAAAAAAGTTGACTCGTCTCAAGTTTTCTTGAAGAAAGGACAGCAAACAGATCATCACGCCGCATTCATGCATACATACAGTCTAAGATCCCGGCGTTAAAAAATTAGAGCTGCTTTTTGAACTTACCATGAGATAAGTAAATGAACCACATGGAAACGCGACATGAAGCCTAGAAATGTTGCACATGTCCAACTCTATCCTCATGAATATGATGAACTGAACGTGAACAGCATGAGACAACTGCATAAAATAAAATAAAAAAAGAACATGTAGCAACTGCTTTTCAGCAGAACAAAACATAGAAGGAGACTAAATGAATAAATCAAAATTAAAATATTTCAAGGGAAGTTCTTCTACCGCCGTCAAAAATGAAAATCTCTTTTCAGAATACAGAAAAGTAAAAACTGTGACTTTCTTTAATCGGATAAACAAACTCGGATTTGCTCTTTCTGTGGAGGTTTTTAAGAAAATACAGCTAAATTATGCTAAATAAATTCATATTTGTACTCACTGAAAATCAAGTCCTTGAGAACTGATCTTAAATTGGCCTACAAGAACTTTAACCGAGGTACAGAAATCAATGCATTTGGACAATTGTCCTTTAGGTAATATTTAATCAGAAACAGAAGTATTATGAGATTTATTCCGATTGTACATCTAGTAAATAGATCCAATAGAAGTAGATAAATAACTAGTGTAAGCATAGTCATGTATTCAGGTGTTAAATGACATCACAAACTGTAAATAACTACAATATACAATCAACAATACGATCTTTTAATGATACGTTATTCCTCATGGAGGAAAATAGATTCCTTAAAATCTCAAAGCTGTCCTGATTTCATATTTTTGATGACAACTACCTTATTCGTGTGTACATAACAATATCAGAAAAAATAACTCAATATTTAAGGGCATTATCATAGAGATTAAATTTACTTACGTATATATATATATAAACATAAATATATATATATATTGCTGGCAGAATGAGGTCTTAAACTCTCTGAATAATTTTTGCATACATATCTACCGCAAATAAGCTATAGTTAGTTAATAATCATTTATGGTGCTTATCGATCCAGATTTGAAATACGCACGAAAGAATGTTAATGAAAGTTCAGAACAGTTATTTATAATGAGGTTCAATGTCGTGTGAAAATATATCTGTGCTTCAAACTTCGATAGAGACATTAATTTATGAAGTGACGAGGTTAATAATAAGCAGATTTAAAACACGTTACGATTGCGACTCATTCATGGCTGATTCAAAATGCTCGCTGTTATTTACATGCAACTTGCGCTACTATAATTGTTACAATAATAAAGTTCTGGGATCGGATGCCCTTGGAACAATTAAGCTGCTAAGGGCGTTCTCTAAGGATATTAAAAAATTGCGTATTCAGTCGCCCTCCTTTTTTGCTACATGTTACCCTCTTGGATATTTATAACGGAGAGTTTATTACGAGCACAAATTGGTTTAACGTTTTTGTGAATTCTGATATTTCTTCCTGTTGTTGTTTGCAACGTCATTAGAATAGTATGAGACATTATTTAATTACCTGAGTATGATTATCGAATTTGGTGGTCTAGTAGCTAAACTCAATTAATGTGCCATCGTTAATGGTCGTTTGTTGTGTGAAAAAAATAAGGTGCTGACTAAGGCTGTGAATTCCGCAACTCTTCAGCCTTAATTTACTATATTTTTTTTTGCTTTTTTGTAAAAATAATTAAATAAATTCAAAATCCAATAGTTAGTTTGAATTCACTCATTCCCTTTTAGCCTTAGCGTGTCTCGACTAACTCTAGCAGACTGCATGCTAAATATTAACGACGAACCAGTAAGTTTTACATAAAGTGTTGCTTCTGAAATTAAGAAAATGTAAGACATGTTGATCATCACTATTAGTAAGACACAATCCCTCTAAACGTTTAATTCCACTAAAGTAATTCACCTACAATCAATCACACAATCAGCCGTGTAATATTTATTAGCGGCTTTACTACCTATCAATCATCCAGAGTTTTCATTCTAATCAAATAAGAAAAAAAGTATACCCTATTTATTTTTATCATGACTCATGAGACTTAAGATGTTGTTCCATATTTAACATATCCATACAATCCATGTAATCATTTTCAACATTATTCGTCACATATATAATTAACCCTGAGGTTTTCCTTCACTCGAGTTTGAAGTTAAAGTAAAGTCCTTAAACCTTTATCCATTGTTTCGTCATATCCATTTGTAATTTGTATGTACTGTTGTTGAATGTACCCCTTTTTCTAAGCGCAAATAAATTTCGGTTGTGGTTTTTCGAAAACTATATACGTATGATGTTTTTGTAAATGTAGATTCACAAACTACTTGTAAGTAATTTAAATCTAAGAAACTGTATATTGTTGAAAGTTAGTTGTTATTACACGATAAAATATATGTAATTATAAATAATTAAGCAAATAGACTCAAAGAAAGCAATCACGAGTTGCAAGTGTTGAAAGCTTAAGTCGTTTTAATTAAGGATCACTAGAGATACTAATGGAGTATTGACTACTCATTCAGAAAATTATTAGATTATAAGAAAACAGAGAAAGACCTAAACTATGCGATTATTTTGTTTGTTAATACGTAGCCAGTAATTTAATTATAGTGTACTTTGTTGTGAATAGTTTGTGACTTTATTATCGTACAGAGTTTTGGATATCATCGTGCTAATCAACGACAATTCCATGTGAATTAATAAAACGGAGATTTTTATCGTGAAATAAAGCAAACCGGATGCAGCCATGTGCATTTTATTTCTTCAAGCCAACTCAACCCAGCTTATAATAAGCATAGAAAGACCCCTTCAATTCGCACATAGATATTGCATGTGGTCACAGCCATTCCTAAAACATTATGACTTCATTATTTCTCCGATCATCCATCGTCCTATCAATAATTGTATACCGGCATCTACTTTGACGCTTGATTTTATTCCATGTCCTGCAACAAATGCTTATAGATGTTTATATTACTTTCTTCTTGCATATTTTTACTTTTAAACCTTGAATCCAGTTTACATGTGTAAGCCAATGATTAAAGGATGCATAGAACAAAGCCGATCCTTCTAAATAATTTAACACTGTAAAGATTCGTATAAGATTTTTGAAAAAAATAATGATATCATCAAAAAGTTCCATGGTAAGTAAGTCTTAACGTCTCAATGCTAACTAACTGCTACGAATCTTCGTCACAGTGGGTAATAAACATATTTTAGTTCAAAATAGTGTGATTAAACAAATTGTGATTTGACTACCCTGCAAAACCAAAACCTAACTTTATCAAACTATAAAAATGGATGTCAACTGTCAGTTTTCTAGTTTCTGAATTGAACCAAAGCAAAGCAATCGTGGAACTCCACATGGGGCTATATTTTTTTTCTTCCAACAATTTGAATTATTATAATATTAGTTATGTAAGATTTTCCCTCACCTTCTCATAGATTCTGGAATACAATTTACATGCCTCATGTCAAACAAATCCTAACTCAAAGGTTTTCATAAAAATAATTGACTTTTTAAAACACAAGCCACGTTTCTGTCAAACCTCCTGTAACGTTTATGTCACATATTTGACGGCCTGTCACTTTTTCAGATGTTTTTTGGTTTACAAAAATTCCCATTAATTACAGATTTAGATTAGTAGTCATAAACTAATACATTATAATCCAATGTGTTAGTTTTTTTATCCAATTGCGTAATTGTAGAATTTTGGACTAATTGATCTAATTAATCCGATGTAATCCAATTTAAAATTGATTTTTTGAGACTTGGTACTAAAAAAATCATGAAAGACAGCCGTTTCTTTCTATTTATAATTATCATTTTGTGATAAAGAGTCCTGAATTTGGTTGAATAAAACTTTCCAAAGCGTCTTCTCAACTGACCGACAAGGCTCTAACATTCAACATCAAACCGATCAATTTATCTACTTCCATGAATAAAAACAAACAAACAAAAAGCATTTTCAAGCTTTGAAGCAGCTTCTGTCATATTTGAGAAATGAATCTTAATTATTAGTAATATAGCCTTCTTGCTTTGATCCAATCTAAAATATTTCAGGTTGAATAATCCTCCTTCATTTTATCATTGCCCTTAATTAGGACTGAGCAAAGAAGGCTCGACCCAATTCAAAGGTTGCAGTCAATTGAAATCACAATAAGAAGTACCTAAAAAAAGAGGGTTCAAATCTCAGCCTTATAATATTTAAGTTTTGGTAGCTTAATAAAAGCAAGAATATATAATTTGTTGTTTTCTAATTAAGACACTGTGAGTGCCAGCGGGCGGGTACTAGCTTCTGTATTTTTGAAGTGGCTTTTCAACCAAGATAAACATCTTTTAAGGCACTGAATTTTAAACCAACTTAAGTCGAATAGAGCTGTTTATATGGACGATATTATTAAATACAACTCCTTCTACTAGCTAATCTACGGTTTCCGATAGTTATTAGACGCTTCCTATATTTATTTATTCTGGAATGTACAGTTATAACCCTTAGAGCGTATATGTAATATATTTAAGTCAGTGTTTTTTCTTCAGATGCATCACTATCTTTGTAATCATAAAAATAAATATGGAGAAGTATATATCAGTGCTTGCCTACCTGTTTACATGTAAAATATAAATTGAAGTATCAAGTTTTATTAACCGGACAGTAAACTAACAAAAAATCTCATATTTGGTATTTCAGGACTGAACTGATCTTGTTGTCTATTATTGATAGTTAAATAAAGACAGTTTTTGTGCTGTTAAAAGTTTTAATATTTCAAAAAATACGAGTTACAATCGCAACAAGTTACGCCTTTAGGATGAATTGAGATTGTAAGCTGTAATAAGGCTGTTATCTCATAAAAAAGGTGGCCGTATCAAGAAATCTACTATTTTATTAGTTTATTGCTTTACGGCCGAGTCATCCTTGGTGAAGTTCATATCGTTATATAAGTTTATTTGATATGGATTGTAAAAACGATGAACATATTTTGTGTTTGAGCTCAACTGGTAGTTTTATACAGTCAGCAGATGTAAACAGATGAACCTCTAATAAAGTCGTAATGTCTAAAAACATGATCTCAAAGTCGGTATCCTTTAATTCTAGAGAATGAGCAGTGGAATAAAATTGTAAGCAGCTAAACTTACAAGATCAAAACACGATTTAAGGTCATAAATAGTTACTTCATTTAAGATACTTCAAACATGCAAGGTTAATAAATTTCATTGAAAAGAATTATGACGGCATATTATGAACTCCCGGATTAGATTAACTATATAAGTTTCAGATAGTCGTGGCTGAGATCGGGTTTTTAACATACTGTCTCAAAATTTTATAAATGCACAAAACTCAGGAATTAAAAAAATAACAATCAAACCACTATTTTTTTTAAAACAAATCGTCGAAAACCATATTATAATACCTCCGACACATAATTTTAATGTGATTTTGTATTGGATACGTTTTTTGAAATTCAACTACCGTTCCCATCTTACATCCATATTTTCTGTAATTTGTAACGTTCATTGAATTGCTCACGAAGAATTTTGAATGTTTAAAGATCGGAGAATGGAATGCGAAGCAATCACATAATTTTCGAGATATTTTCAGAAACTCCTACTTGTCATTTGCTACATTCATAAACTTCCAGTATAAACACGATTATAATGAACTAAAGTTATGAATATTTTGGCATTTCTTTTCATTTTTGGAAAAACTGATCCTCCCATTTCAACTTGTCGACAGTTCACTTTTCCATACTTTAATACAATTTATTATCATTGGAATTCTATTACTTTATGGTTTGAAACTCGTTTATAAAGCTAGCTTAGTAAACTTAATGTGATGTCCACGTATCAAAACTCAAACACCAAGTCCGGTTATATAGTAATCTTAAACAACTACGGCACATTAATAATTATCAGCATAACCATGTTGGACAAAAAGAAATCAAATGTTGAAAACTATTTTATTACCACATATAGAATAATCTCCCAGTCGGAGTTTGAAAAAAAAACTCAGCAGACTTGGCTAGATGATCCAGCAAATCCAGTCAGCAGGACTTCCGAACTTATGCATTTTATTACTTGTGTCCTATAAAGATACTCCTATAAGCCCATAATAATAATAAACCCGCAAATTGAAATGAAAGGTCAGTTTAGAACTTCTTTGAGAGATGAAATATTGTGATAAGTAATAGCTCCTGTGTGAATTGTGGCTTGTGGCAAAAGCTGGCCGATAGTTGATAGTAGTTATTACCATTTGGAAGATGATCGTAGAAAATAACTCAACTCTAACTCAGTGTCTTGTCAAATCGTAGGGGCGTATAAGATATATTGGCCTATATATGACATAATATTAAATTCTATATATTCTATCAGCATGTATAAAAGATAGCCAAGCCAAAAAACGTGAAAGAAAAAATTCCGCTCAAATTTTGTGGAAGAGACCCAAAAGCTAAAGCAACTGGAGACCAAAAATACGCTTTACTAGTCTTCTTTCTTACCGTTCTTGGCCAAAATTTCTCGCCACAGGGCCTTGGTTTCATTTCATACATAAAGAAATTATTTGACTAGATTCTTTATCATGTGTAGGGATAGTCGTAACATAAAATAAAACGGAAGATGAGCTTCAGCCCAATTCAAGTATGGACATATGGGGAACATATAAGTGTATTGGGATGAACCCCCATGAGACTCCTCCGATTTTGCAGTGGCAGTCAGACCTACTTCGCCAAGACAAGAGAATAATATTGAAGGTCCAAATGAGACCATCAACCATAAATTTGCATAATGCCATTAGAGAAATACAACTGTGTTTTACTTTAGCAGAGAATAAATAAATTTATGAATATTGGGGAGGGGGATGTGTTAATAGCAGTCTCGGTTCGTAGTGACTTGTGCCTTCGTTCTTGTTTTAGGAGAACTCTGAACTGTGAAAGGGTTGCATTAATGATAATGAAGATTCAAAATTCATGAAGATTGAAGATTTGCACTTAAGTTATATTATTATTATTATGATAGGAATAGCTAGTGACTTCATCTTTCATAGTTTCACCCTACTGGTGCTAACTAATATTCACTAAGTCGGATGAAGATGTTTGTCAGTTTTATTAAATTTTTAAAGTTGGTTTAAAAAAATCAACATGTATGAGGACGGCACACATACTGCATCACGGGCTAGCTGGCATGTGCCTATTTATGTAAGTCTTCTCAAAAATGAATTTATAGTATAGGAGTGAATAAGAATGTTTTGGCTTGCTTTGGTGGGCTCATCTCTTGAGCAGCGTTTATACAGTGGGATGAAACTCAAAAGACTCAAAGCAATTTAACGCACACATAAAGTTCCAATTTTTCTTGATTTCCATTTTAATTAGATTCACCCATTAGACTGGATAATTGGGCAATTTCTCATCGCTAGTGCCATCTCCTCCTTATACATTTTGAATAAACCGTGCACACAGATACGTATATGTACCAGGCGATGAGATCTTCAATCTTCTCAGTAAGGAAAGACGATAAGGCAAGCCCTTTGGTTGTTTTTTCGTCTTCATGTGGTAATAAAAGAACCTATACAATGATGATGATAAGGCACAATGATGGCAATGGCATACCAACCACCACAGAGAGAAAAGACAGAGCTCAATGTTTGAAATTTAAAGTGAAGATTATATTATTATTATGCCATGTTATATAGTCATTTTCCTGGATAATCGCCATCATCTTCTACAACTTTACTTGGAATTTCTTCAACTCTCTTTCTACTATACTCTGTTCTTTAATATAGTCAGATTTATCTTGTGCCATAATGTGATAATTTTTTCAGAGCAAGGATTCCTTAATAAAGTTACTTTTCTTTGAGACTTTGTTATTACATTGGGATTTCAGAGATTTGCCATTCTATATGGTACGACGACCTAAATGCCGACGACATTAATGCCAGCGACATAAATGCCACGACACGAATGCCTTGCGACACGAATGCCTGGCGACCTGAATGCCCGGCGACACAAATGCCTTGCGACAGGAATGCCTGGCGACATTAATGACATACGACATGTATGCCTGCGACATGAATGCCTGAAAAAA
>JAQGBQ010000590.1:0-18927 GCA_034698485.1 Vertagopus arboreus | reverse complement strand
GATTTTTAAAATGATATTCCTTATAATTTGGAAAAGCTTTTACATCTAATCATTTAATTTCAAGAGTCTAAAAATAGGCAGAAATAAATCTCTGTCCACCTCCACAGAATTCATTTATTCTGACAGTACAGAAAGGAGTAGATGTCAGAAATGAAGATATGATATAAAGATGTCTACTTGGCCATCAATAAAGTTTTTATTTTTCCATCTCTCTCCTTTCCCTTTGGAATATAGTTTGAAAGTATTATGTCCTTCCTCGTCTTCTTTGGAACATCTAGAATCTAGCTTTGTAGTCGCCTCTCCCTTATTTTTATTCAATCCAATCGATTTTTACTCTTTTAGAGAGCTACACAAACCCCGTCGACATAATGTTATAATATAAAAATATGGATATTAGATATACCATTTATTATTATTGCAACACAGAGTTGGAATAAGAACGTTCATCTCATCTCTACAGAATATTCTAGACACTACCAACTAACTACACGTCCATACATTTTTTTCTATCCCTCCTGGAGACTTTTTATTTAATGTTTTATACAAAGAACTTACACCATCCAACAGCTTTGATAAACTTGTATTTATTTTAGTCTTGAAAGAGATATAGACTCAATGCTTGAGGAAATTCGATAGATAATAAATAATCAACAGTGTTTTGAAATATTACAATTCAATCATACCGTCAAACTTGGACATGTGTTTTTCAAATTAATATAATTATAGACTTTAACAAGTTTCAAATCAATTCAGAAAAATGTGTACTATTTCTTTTATAGATTTTTAAATTGTATTCAAGTAAATAAACTTTGGAAACCTACAAGCCCTCGAATAAATAAAAATCGAACGGAACCAAGAAAGGCAACTTGTCCTCTCCTTTCCAAAGTGAAAGCTGTCTTGTATATATCTATACATATAAAAAAATATTTGTCTGGCAAAAAATGGAGGAGTTGAATAAAGATGGATGGCTTGGACTTATTTCCTTTCCCTTCATAATATTTTTGATCTCGAGAGTTTTTTTTATGCATTCAGTTCTCTTCTTCTTATGCTTCTTATACTTCCCAAGTCTCGAGTGAGTCTCTTACATTTATTTCGAGACTTGAGTCTTGAAAAGTGGGTTGGATTGAGAATAAGTTGAGTAGCCTAATGATTTTGATGTCGTGGTAGCTATGCTGATAGATCTACTAATATACAAGACAACAAGGTGCAGCAGTGGACCCAATAACGTAAGCATTAATATTATTATTGGGTTCAGTGTGGAACTCATTTCAATACATAATTGACAAGAACCCCAATTTCTGTTGAAATCTTGTAACCGTCTCTAAATCTGTTTTAACCTGGCAACCGCTCTATTAGAGTCAACATTTCACCATCAAAATCTAAAAGGAAATTATTCAATTAGCAAAGACGACAATTTTAACCTCATAGGGTTGCAATATTTACTTACTTCCACTAATTAAAAGAGAATCTTTGCAAGAATTGCAAATTTATTTATGCTTATTATTTAAATTTGCAAGCTGCATTTTCATTCAAAATCCTATGCTAATCTTTTAACCTTTAGAGTAAAAATAAAAGGGATAAATATATGCACATAGATTAAAAAGGGGTATTAAAAATAGTTGAATGTAAAAACACCAAGACCCTTTAAGTGTCCGTCTACTACCTATCTATTTATCTATGCACGAAAGGTACTTGGAAGTGAAGGGACAAAGGTTTGAAATATATTTGAAAGGTGATGGTAGGTATAGAGACTAGGACAATATGGAACCCTAACCTTCCCTCAGGGATCTTTACATATTTTATTCACATATTCAAATATAAACTTCACACCTGTCCCACAGTTTTTATTCATTTTTTACCATCCAAACCCTCCATCAATCGCATCCTCATTTATTCAATGCGAGAAAACATTTGAATATTCTCTCAATACAATCCATTCAACCAAATATAATATAATAATAAATTAATACGTATACCAGACACAACACGTAAACGGCTTCTATGTATAAAGCAACTATTAAAAAATCTTCAAAAATTAAACCTTCACACTTCCTTCTTTTTAGTTCAAGAAATTTTTACACAAAGTTGTTCAATATCGAGAGGGTGTTATGTGCTTTTATAAATTATATGCTTGGTTCCATAAAAACGTTATTTTTAAACAGTTTTTGAGAAAAAAAAAGTCTAAACAGCCCATGTTTTTCATTTTGTGCAGAATTACATAAAGTCCCTGTAAGTACAGTGTAAGTATGAAAGGGGCTATTTGTTTTGGACATTTTGAACGGACTGGGTTAAACCTTTTTAGACTTTTTAAAGGTGAATATCTCTCTATACGATCTTAAATCGACACGCTCGTTGGCCAGTTTGGATCAATAGACTGGCAGTTTATTTGTCCCTGTTACAAAACTATTGACCCAATGGGATCAATAATAATTCTTTGAGATTTTACTCAAACTAAAAATAGTCTTTACAACTAGAACTAGGGTTCAGTAGCAAGAAATGTTTCATAAAATCCTATTTAAATATTATGTTGCACTATTATATCTAAAAAAAAGTTGATATAAAGTTTTTATACTGTACTTAAGTAAGTAATTATTATTCACCGAATTTTCATACTTCTTCTTATAAAATGGAATGCAATGATTGATTTACCATTAGGGAAATCCACACAGGCTTTATTTTTATGTCCTAATGGGAACAAATGTCCGCCTCAAATCCCGGGTGGCTAGTCCAGAGAAATCCATCTCACTGTATTGTATGTAAATCTGCATATAGAATCCACACAGATTTTGTTTAATGTCCCGTCACATCTCTCTAGAAATAAAAATACATAAATCCACTATATTATGAATATTTTTTCTCTTCTTCCAACAACCAAGTAGATGACTCACACATTTAGAATCACATTTAGTAGGGTTTATTTATTTTTTAGAGTGTAATGCAATCAGACTCTTTTGGAAGCCATTACATTTTCTACTCGAATTGCAAACGAACCCATCCTTTTTTATGATTTCTAGGGACTAGGAGCTAATGACAAAGAAAGGGTCAGTAATTGCTTCGGACAGGCCTATGACTATTGACTTTAATGAGAGCCTGGTTGGCAGAGGGGGATTTTCCGAATTCGGTTTGAATCGAACATTCAAAGCTCTCAGAATTGGATTTCCTCCCGAGTATTATTTACATTTGGAAAGTCTACTCCCTCTACTACTTTTTCCACTTATCCAATGGACTGTACAAGGGTGAAGAAGAGATCAAAGCTCCAAACGGGTTATAATAATAACAAACCTTGTTGTAAAACAAAATGTATAAAAACTTTTACATATATATATATATATATCTTCAAGGTCTATTTCAATTTCACAAAGGAGAGAATTGAATTTTGAAAATTTTAAATTGATGTCTGGCTTCCTACTCTGGTTTCAAATAAAAAAAACTGTAAATTGAATTATAGAATGTTTTATACGTTACCCACGCTTATTTTTAGGGTTTCTGTTCTGCAATTGTTTTTTCAAAACAGAAAACCCGGTTGGGTATTATTGTCAGCCTAAAAAGTAGTATAGTCTACTAAATATAATAAATCTATGAACAAAAAATAGAAAGTGCAACGAAAATATTGTCGCGACCTTCAAGAACTCTCACGCACAATAACGCAACTTTGCATACAAAGTGCATAGATTTTTTTGTTCCCTTCGTCTTTTGTCTTTGCAAATTGAGAGGAGTAAGGATCTTTCTGCTATAGTTTGGAGATTAGGTTGAATTAAGTGATAGTGGCGGTGGTGATAGTGTGGTTGGTTATGTGTATACATTGCAGAATGTAAATGAGTTAGTTTAAGACTGAAGAAGATGCATTTTGAGGGATTTGATGGTTGGGATGAAAGTTGGGCCATAATTCTTATAGAAGACTGTCACCTAATTTGCATATGCCTTTGACCTTCTCACTACTTTCTTCCTCGGCACACTGACTCAAATGAATACTCACTGCTAGTAGTAGCTTTGCCTTGCTTTTGCCTCTTAGTTCTACCCACCACTTAATACCCGGGACATTTTTATGACCAAAATTAACTATTACTTACTACACCAGAACAGACTTCCTCCAACGTCTTTATATCATCTCGCATAGCATAGCACAACTATTTCCTGGAGAGTAGATGCAACTTAATTGCCTATAACTGGTGACTGGGTTAAACCGTTAAACGTTTTCCAAGCTTTTTGACTTTTGAATTATTTAAACACAACTATGAATGCCTTTTTAATAGTTTCCATCTTCAGATAACATCAGCATTTAAAAAAAATAAAACTGAATATCGATATTTTAAGTTATTGAAATTAGGTCGAAAACCTTTTTCAATGCAGACACAATGATTCGTGCATATTAATTGTGACAAAGGTGAGCTATTGCATTGCTTTGAAAAACAACAAAACTTCTTTCTGTCTAGCCGATTCATACTAAATAGGTTCAAAACATTTAAATTGTTTATGAAGATTGGAACAAGATTTATTTATCTTTAAACATTAACGAAACACGTGGATGTCTTTATTTGAAATTTTCTGTGAACTCTGAGATGATATTTGATCATGTCTATATACTTTTCATCCTGTATTTTGCCTTGTATTGGACTCTTGATCTAAATCTACCAGCACTATCGGTTTGCTTAGATTAGAAATGTATTATTCCTACACCCACTGTTTATGTACAAGTGCTCATCTCAAATTTCAGAACTTTAGCCACTTACCTCGAAAAGAGCTCAAAGCACAAAGCACTCTTCTCAGACATTTCTTCAATAACGGAATGGAAAAACAAAGGAGTACTAAATAAATTCGTAATTCCTGCATCCAGTCGATAAAGTCGAATAATAATATTATGGATGGACTCAGGTAGGCCTATCCAATTTCTTTGTGAGGATCACTATCAACAAACACAAGTGTGTATTCTATACATACTCCAGTATCTTCAACTTTCTATTCCGATTATTCTGAAATTCCAAATCCAAACACTTATCCTCCTACCTTCTGTCACAGCAGCAGAACAACCAACTCCAGGGTGGACAAGAAATTCAAACCATTATTTTTACTCTTTGAAATCCAGTCTTTCATGGAAATACATTAGCATTAGCTTAAGGATTATCATTGTTGGTTGTAGTAAAAGCTGGAATTTGTATAGCAATACCTAGAAAGACTATGTCCAAGGTGATGGTTCCCATTTCCTGGATAAACTAGTCCACCCCGTGTGTCTCAAGGTTGGGCAGACTTGTAGTACAGGTAGAAAGTTGTATATCTTATATCTGCCCTGTCTATATGTGCAATATACGTGTTGGATAAATAGTAAAGTGAGTCTGCAGTTGTTGTTATAGAATTGTAAAGGGCAGAGGTGGAAGGAGTGAAACCGCATTTCCAATTTAACAGAAGAATAAAGAGAAAACAAAGTGGGGCACTTATACGCCAGGTTTCCTATTTCTGGCCGCTTGTTTTCCTCAGTCCTCAAATTTTATTACAGTTGAACAACAAGAAGACAACACGGTGGGATATAGAACAGCCTTTACAACAACTATATATTGCTACGACTTTCTCTACGACTCTCCAACTAGCCAAAAATCCAATATGCATTGTATAGTTGGCTCTTGGTTCAATGTTCTAGTAGTCTAGAGTGGCATAGAGTAGCCAATATAAAAATATATGAAATGGAAAGAAGGAATAAAAATTTGAAAAACGAGTTTCTGGAGAATAAAGGACGTTTTTCTTCTCTGAAGAGAAAGCTGGGGAAAGGTGGATGACATTTCATGATCTGTGAACAAAAATTCCAATTCCCTTCCACTTTCTTATTATTATTACGTCCCAAGCATCGGTCCAATTTCCATGTCGTAGTCCTTCAATGTTTTGCTCTTTTTTAGCTCTTAATACCAAAAAAATAACAACATTTTATATTTAATTTAAAAAAACAAGTGCTAGAAGGCAATAGTTCTAATCGTCTTGATATTTCTACTGAATTGTGTTTATACTTTTCAATCAGGTCGACAAATTTTTGAACTTTACTGTGGCTCTGGTTTGGCCCGTAACATGTACTAATCTGAGATATTTACATAAGTTGGTCTGTGGATATAATAATGTAAAGTATGTTTGAAAAATTAGATGAGAAAGAATAACTGTGAGGGAATATGGAAATGTCCGGGGGATAAAAAAATATGAAATTCCATTTTACAATATTTTCTGTCATCAAATATCCCAAACCAATTCGGAACTCTTCTGGGGGCTCTCGAAGATTTTTATTGTTATTCTCATCTCACTCTTCTTTCCTTCGTCTAACTTATCCAACTACATTTATTTCTACTTGAGCCATACAACGATATAGTCACTCACTCTCTTCAAGTCAAAACTCAAAAGTATAAAAAAAAACTCTTCTCGAACGAGAAAAAAAATGATAAAAAATAAATATAATTCGTTTTCTTTACACAAGATAAACTTTCTTGTTCAGAAAAGTCACAATAATATATATTATAAGCCCAAACAAAATTGCATGGACGGTGTTCAATATGGATTAAGCCGCTCCTTCTAGTATGGCTTGACCACTTGTTCATAAATACACGTTTCGTCATAATATGTATATAATATGATAAAAACTTTAAGTATATAAGATTAAAAAAAAAATATACTCTTTTTTGCACAAACACTAGAAGAAACCTCTACATTGAGTATTTTAACTTGATAATATTACAAGAACCCACTCACTCACTCTGAGCTATACAAGTTTGAATATATTTTGAATTTGAATTTAAGAGTGGATCTGGAGTATTATATTATTGCTCTAGTTTTCTATCCATTGCTAATATTTCTAAGAGCCTTCTCTAAGAGGTCGAGTAGTCGAGAGCGAAGAATCGGCCTGGGTTATCCATTACATTAAATTAGATTTGGACGGGCAAACCTTCACATTGTTCTATTTGGGTTCTTTGGGTCGTTTTAAAGCAGGTTTGCATATAGCTGGATTCTGAATCTCGAATTTCGGTTGTTTTGAGAATATTCGGAATAATGTCTATTCATGATACATTGGCCTTCTTCTACTTGTTCATAATATAGATTCTATACATATATGCACTTTAGGTTTTGCCTTCCATTTATTAAATACTACTCTATAACCTTAGAAAATGTTCTAGTGGAGATAAGATGGGCGAGAATATTAATTCTGGGAAAGTTTTTGTTTCCTTGACTCGTCTGAAACTCATCTTTTGATGGATTCCCTCTCACATGTCCTTAGTCTAAGTGACAATATTGCATTACATCACTTCCATTTATTACTAAGGAACATCTTCCATTCCTACATGTATGATGCATTACATATAATGTATGGATTCTGATCTCGTATGCACTTGCCAGGCTTTCGAATCATTTTCTCCATCACTATTTTCACAATGCATTTCTAACTATTCCTTTCGAATATTGAACATCGTGTAGATTAATTTTTAGTCTATTGTATATATCACAGGCGCAAATTTGTCTGCAAAATTTTAATTTTTTTGTTACATCTGTAATTGTAAAGTTTTAAGTTTTAAGATAACTTCATATCTAATATTAAAGAAAGTACTTTTAAAATAGTGTACTAGGAAGTTTATATATAGATACGAAACCAACAATATGATTTGGTTTTAAAATAATTATTGAAAACAATTACAAATCCTAACAACAGTCAAGACATTTTGTGTACAAAACAATCTCAAAGTTTGAAATAGTTCATAATTCTATTACAAAATCATATTAAAATTATACTTAAAATTACTATACAAAGGGTAGAAAACTGTTTTTCCAGGGAGTCCAACAAAATTACTGCCGGAAAATGTATTAGTCATAAATATAGGACCACTGCTGGCTAGGCTGGACGGATGACATTTGGTTAAATAGAAAGGGGGAATGAGACGAGGGGAGAAAAATAATAAGATCTCTCGCCATCCTCTTTCAGTGGGGACAGTCCTCTCCATTTTCACGTACAAAGTCCCACATTTAATACATAAAATAATAATAGAGAAAGAGTAGCCATAGTGACAGGAGGACAGGGAGTCCAACGAAATCCTAGCAAATCCAACATGGACTCCCCAACCTTCCTAGTAGTATATCCAACTTTTTCAAAGATAAAGTAAAGGGACATTTAGAACTTTTGAATTGCATCGTATTACTAAATTCATTCTCCACTCTTTCCCCCTTTACACTAAAAGAAGGAGAGAAAAAATGGTTGATTTCAAAGAATACATAGAATCCTGCACTAGCAAATCAACTATCAAGAAGGAGACCAAGTAATATGTATGTATGGATGTATGTATGTAGGTACGGACCATTCACACTCTTAAAAACTTTCCCCTATTTACTTATTCATCTGCGGACACAGAGGAGAGAGAGAGTGCTTCTTTTTTTATATAAAAGTCGGCAGCCCCGACCCTTCCAATTTGAATATGAAGAGACATTAGCATAAATAATGGTAACCTTGAAGCCGTCACTATTTTTTCCCTATGTCTATTCGGATGGATGGAGCTGAGCAGAGGAAGTGTATTTATAGGGGTACAGACAGCCATGAATTCTTAACTAGGGAGTATATAACGACCCTTATTACTACCCTTGGAATTATTGTGCAGCAAAGATTCAAAGGATTCCAGAGAGAGAAAATTATATGCAAATCCATATGTGTGAATAATTGAACATTTTAACTGCTTTATCAAGAGGTCCCTTATTTAGCTGCGGATTGCGGCTAGCCTTGTCGGTCTCATTTCGGCTTGCATTTACACATAATAAATGCACTTTGTGGCTCAACATTCTATGTAATCGGAATTTAAGTTATCAACTGAATTGGTAGAAAATATGTACAGTCATTTCCAGTTTAAAATATTATATTAATCTTTAAAATACAAAATTGAGCTTTACCCTAGGTTTTCTAAGAATATTTCTAAACCTAAATCGTTGTATTAAAAAATAAATGGTTATGAATAATAAAACGATCATCAGAATATCAGAATGACCAAACCTGTCAATCTCTTTGAGGTTAAAAATAGCACTGCACTTGACTGGATGGAGAAACCGGTTTATTGTTGAGAAATCTTGAGTGACTGAAGTGTGTCTTCTATTCTCGGCTCTATTGATTCCAATGAGACAGGTTGACCATTGCTTCATATCCCGCAGCAAAATTTCTTCTATAGCAAAAGAACAAATAAAATAAAAAAACTATTAATTTTTTTAGTTCTAATTCCTAAAAAAATAAGTTAACAAATACAAGAAAGGCTTGAAATTAAAACCAATTTCTTGATTGAGTTCGATTAGCTACAAAATTATTAGCTAATTTGTCTGTATTTATCACAACAACATTTATCTTAGAAAAATATTTCCCTTCTGTTATAAAACAAAATCATTGTTCAAAAAGGCAAAACGCAGATTAATTTGGTATAGTTATTCCCTTGAAAAAAAAATGATTATCATACTGATTTGCTCAATTACTCAACTGATAGATGCTCCTTGTCTTGCATAACAAAGTGTTAAAAACAAAATTATAACTAATTAAAAGTGTTAATTATAAAAAATACTCCCTTTTCATACACATTTTATCAAACCATTATCATCCCTCATTTTCTCTATAATATTAACATCATTTTTATTCCACTAGAGACAGTTATTTATTATTTAGGCACAAAAAGTCAAGTGTAAACTATTTTTAACCAGTTTGAACTTTTAAAGAAAGTGAACATGAACTTGAATTTTTCATTGGCGTATATATGTAAGTATTTTTTTAAACAATATTTCTTAAATGTTAAGAGACCATTTCTCATTACCAAGTATGATTACATACTCAAAATCTCACCAGATCTGATAAATTGACAAATTCACATTACGCCCATGGACTTTACAGTCCACAAAATTGTTATGCATTACGTACTGCTATTGCTAGCTACAAGTCTTGTCGACTTAGAAGAGAAGGTCGTCAACGAGAAAGTGCTTTGAGCAAAGTTGACTATAGTCAACTATAAATGAAATCCCGTCCGTGCTTTTTGCGTTCTGTACGGCTAAAGAAATAGGCTAAGGAATAAAAATTATACATTATATAAATATAATGGATATAGTTGAGTAGAATCATAGTCACAAGGAAAAGGGGGGCTTTTTGCTTCTCATATCTTTTAAAGAAAAATTTACATTTGGCCAAAACCTGTCAAATAAATTAATGGATGAGCAACAACACTACTTTTCTTCTCGAAGACGAAGAGCGTTGGCCTTGTTAGTAGCTTGAAAAAAAAGGAAAAAAGAAATACTAAGAGTGGAATTTCTCAAAGGAAACCAAAAGTGAATAAATGTTGTCTCTTCTCAAGAGTGAGGAGACTTGTGACTTAAGCCCTTTCTCAGGTATATATCTAATAATAAGCCCAAGAAAAAAGGTCTGTAGTGGGAATAATATAAAAAATACTCGTAATATTAGTAAAGGGGAAAGAAATCGACAGAAGGAACTCATCGATACGTCGATAATATCGATACTACTAGCACTAAATCTTATCAATATCCAATTGCTTTCTTGGTCTCAATTGAGACAACATATTAGTATAGGCCTTTGTAGTTATCATATAGGCTAGAAAGCCACGTAGCAGTTTCTCTTTGCCTTATATACATAATATATAGTTTTATGCATAAAAATGTGCTGACTGGGATGAGATCAAAGTCCTCAAAGTGAAGACTAATGATGTATCATCATATCATACTGGAGGAAAAAAATCGATGGATGGCAGGAGCATAAGAACTAAAGGCCTTTCTCCTCGTGGCTTTTTTCCTCTCTCTAAGGAATTCTAGTGTTCATAACGTGAGTGAAAGCATTCTATAGAGGATATTAAGCAACGTATACTTAATACATGTACGAGTAGTATAAGTAGCACTGGCTGTTAGTCCTAATGCTACTCGTAGTAATTGAAGTAGCAGTGGTGGTGACTGTGCTATGCATATATGGATGGATAGAGGACGGATTTCCATGATGGTGGTCTACAGGGCTGGCCAGAAGAATGATGATGATGGCAGCCGGGTATTAAAATCCGGGAGCGAGAGAGATGAAAGTACAAAGGGATGCCCCGGGTGAAAAGTGATCCGGATTTCGGAGTGACTGACTCCTCATTATTACACCGATCTCTGAGCTCCTAGGAACACAGAGCCTACGTCTGTCTACTTCCATATGTACCACTACTGCATTCCCAACAACCACCTCCACCAACCAAACCGCTATTGTCCTCTATTCCTATAATAAGGATCCATATCCACACATAGAATATCTTATCTACCTACATTCATGGGTAATTCAAACTTATTCCTACAAGAGTGCCAAGTGAAAGCCACTGAGAATTGTGACGGGTCAGATGTCCCTCACTTCTTCCAAGAATAGAGAGAAAAAGAACTTCGATTCCATATAAAGTATAGGTAATTTTTATATAGACTCGGGAAAACAGTATGGTGGATTCTATAAGTATTTACTACCCGATGTCCTGCCCTCTCTACTTTTTTCTTCTCTATAATGGCTAGAGGATCACACATACATATAAGTAAAGGAGTGAAATACCCGGGCATTGTGGGCAACTATCGATCTGAAATCCAAAAACTTTGTCCGTCCGGTCGGCCTGGAAATAGGTAGCTTGGCCACGACCACCATTCTTCATCTCCATTTTCTCTCATGTAGGACAGAAACGAGGTCTGCTCAACCCTAACTAATCATCATCGTTCCTCATGGGATTAATCTCTCTAGCTAGTTTCTCCTACTCTAATGTACATTTAGACATACTAGAATCTCCTACTTCCAATTTTTTTCTCTTGCTTACATTTTCAGTTTTTCCTAGGTAAAAAAAATAGTATTGATGAAAATTGTATATCAGTTATAAAAATAATTCAGTTTCAAATGATCATTTTCAGAGATTTTATATAGTAGTCAGTAGTTTCAAATATTGAATATACAAAAAGAAGAAAGAAACTGGTTTTCATTGAACAAAAATAGAACAAACATTACTAGCCACACGAAATAAAATTTAATACATACTCTGTCTTGGAAATTGTCATTGTAGAAATTATATGAAAACAAAAGAAAGCATACTTACTAAAGTGTATTTTAAATATCTGAAAATATTATTTGTCTGAGAATTTAAGAAATGTATTTATATTTATTTACATATCTCTGGTGGATTATAATAATCATATTCAAGAGAAAGGATTAAATTTTGCAAAATTTGGCTAATAAATTTGCATAAGAGTAGCTAATACCAGAACGTAAATGCAATCACATAAGCTCTTTTTGTGTTGTCCTATGCATTGCACAACGTTTAAGAACTCAGATCTAAAGTTTTTGGACTCATTGCACTACTCTTACTTGGTTTTAATAAACTTTGATAACAACACCCAGACTGCCTTCCAGAATTTACAAGTTTCTTAAACTACGAGAAGCAGCTCCGCAAAACCTGTTCCACTCAAATCTTTATCTCCAATCAGATTTGTAGAATATAAATGTATCGAATACTTTCTAAACTTTCCTTGTATCGATTGCAAACTCAGAGAGGAAACCTGTGGATCCGCCCCTGAAGCTCGTAAGCTCCAACTGGAAGCCTGTAAGTAGGTTGCCTTAGTTGTGCCATTATATTATTATGCAATTGATGATGATGGTGCACTGCAACCCAACTGCGAGTCCTTGCACTTTCTTCATCTTAAGTAAGTAAGAGAGAAGCTCAGCCACGAACTCTACGTCTAATATTATTATCTTCTTATACAAATACTAAAATAATAAAATCTCATACTACGAACTATAATATCATCAACTATTACTATTCTCCATTCATAGAGAAAGCGGAAGTTGTAAGAACAAGACTTTCTGAGAGTACTACTGGGACTATTCATAAGCTGCTTTTTGCAACATTTCATACACTGGGAAATTCATTTTGTTTCCTAAAGGTACTTTCGATCTTATGACTTTGATTGAAATAGATTGCTGGAAGACATAAAATATGAACAGTCCTTGAAGCACAAAATGCAATAGAAAACAATGTCAAGGAAGGGCGAGGACAAGAGAAACTTAAGTTTAAGCAAATTGTCTTCTCTATAGTCTGGAGATTTTCAAGATGTCTTTATTTATTTACTCTACTTTTATCCATAGCATTGCATAGCTTCTCTCTTACCTAAAGTTCGAGTCTCAATATGCAAATTAGTTGGAGGCAACCCTTGGCACTACTGGATGAAGATATTAATACACACTATGCACTAGTAGTAAGAAGTTTGGATTCTTGATTCAAGAGAGATGCAACTCATATTAACTACCGTAGTAGTATAAGGATTTATTATCTTGAAACATTTCCCTTTCATCTTCACAATCTCTTCTTAGTTTATTAGTGAGGGAGTGTAATAATTTGCTCCAGATTTCAACTGTACACCACCCAAGACAAGTAGATAGATATAAACTGACACTACCTAGAAGTATGAACTACTAAAGTCAACTATCAAGTATCAAACGTAGTGCAGGGAAGAAGGCTCTGAATTTATATGGGAGATATATAATATTATTATAGACTCAACTCCTTTTAACACTTCAAGGAAGGATGAACTTGGCAAAAAACATGTAATTAAGTTGGCTGGCAGTAGAAATAGCAGTAGTAGTAGTTCTAGGAGTCTTCTACATATATCAAGACCTACCTCAACATCCTTTCTCATTTTGTGAATGAACAACTTAAAACATTCAAGGTTCGAGACAGATGCTAATAATAATGATAATAATAATATATCTATGAACAAAGAAAGATTTAATTAATGTTCGTTATAGCAAAAGTAAACAACTTCTCTTTGTAAATATTAAAATAGATACAAGTTCATATAACATCTCCTTTATTTTAAAGTTGACTGATGTTTTTTTTTGTAAAAAAAACATGTATTGTTTGTAACAAAATTTGTCATGTAAAGATGTTCAGGTTCAGTATTTTGTTTGAGTCAACTTTCCTCATTGGGAAAAGGTTGGAAAGTTGATTCCCCTCTGTACAAAGTGAAAGTTGTGAGCCACTAGGGTTGAGTTGGTATTGGGAAGATGGGGCTCTCGTACTTCTCACACAGATCGAGTAGAACTTTCTCTTGTTCCTATTTCATTATTACACTACGGATTGAAATGATGTACTATTGAAAGTATTGAATTTCATAAAGTTTCGAAAAAGTTTTCGAATCATGAGGAAATGCCCAATTTGTGTGTACAATTTATTGCCATGGACTTGCCATAGATTTCTTTCCCCTTGTGAACAAAATGAATTGCAAATTAGTCCAGAAGGATTTTCGAGATTTGAGAATCAAGATTTAACAAGTGAAGAAGAAGCTCAACTCTTTTCATTTTTTGGGAAGTTGGCAATAATATTTTTTTTTTGGATTGAATAGTTCATAAGCTAGTATGTAGTATTAATAGTAGGGACATGTAGATTTCAATGAGATCTTTGAATGCAGATACACAATGGACCAGGGGTTCTCTTCTTGTTAGTTATAAAATGTTAGAAATGTTGGAGAAATGTTGGTATATTAGAAAGAGAACATAGAGATACGACGTAGGAAATTGTGCCTTAATGTGTAAATAGCATATGTAGAAGAATATTTTCGCATCAGTCTCAGTTTGAAAAAAAATCAGCTAACGGTTGACTACCCGTCTATAGCCTTTTAGAAGTCTATGAAGTACTATTAATGTATGTAGTCTATTAGAATATTTCGAACGGACTATTATAGGATGTCATGTTGTAGTGCATCTTCTGAAGGGCTGCCTATCGTCGTAGACCATACATTTAAATTTCTTTCCACATATGTCATGTCATAATTGTGCCCTGAGATGGAAAGCCGGAGTGACAAGAGGTAGCACGTCTAATTGGACCGACATAAAAGTGGAAGTGACTCCGAATTGAAATCTTGTGGTTTCTACTGACTCTATTCGAACATTTCTACTCTTATGTCCTTGCCACCACTAGCACTTCCATCCAGTACCTCCCTTCTCAGCACCTAGGCAGCAAGACAAGTCAGTGACTACCTTGTAGTGGTAGTAGATTGTATTATTAAACCCGTATGCAAATATATTGGGAGACACATCCTCCGTGTATGATGATGATGTATCCTTCTCATCTCACACATTAGACCCAATATGCAGTTGGCAACCAAGCAGATTCAATTCTCTATCTGTCTTCCCATCTGCTTGCATCCTCATTCCCTAATACAATGTCCTCTTTCATTAGTTACGGAATAGTGGGTGTGGGTCCTTCCTAAACACGGCGACATATATACTTACAACATGTTACAGACACTTTCACCACATGCATGGGGTGACCTGACACTAGGAAAGACGGACTTGTGAAGAGAATGCTCTAGGAAATGTCAATACTGCCTATGCACACGTATCATTTTATCATAGATCTGTGCATGTGTGAATGATACATGTGGATTGTGAGATGATGAAAATGTAGAAACGTCTGAGAAGGGAAGTAAGTGTCCTTTCTCTATTGAATTTGGGTGACGCGAGGTAAATCTAATACAGTATTTTGCATATTACTGACAACTGACTGACTGACTCTTCCAGCCAAACCGATGACAGTCGACAGTGTAACCAACTCTCTTGTACATAACTCACTAGATTTTATTTAAGTTTATAAGTAACGAAGGACACACTCTTCTTCATCCTTCGTATTATTATTATATGTTTAGACATCTGCATACTATAACAAGAGAGAGATGTAGGAGATGGATATGTGTGGGACTTGACACGGACTAAAAGTCACATGTGATGCCACCACCACCCGATTTTCATTTCCGTGAATCTCTCTCAACCCGTTTTTGCTTTGTTGAGCTGGAAACTGCTGTGGCTGTGGTTTCACTCACGGCCCTTTGGACATGTGGATGAGGAGACTCTCATATATTAAATGTCCCAATATATTATATTTGCATATTCTCTACCACACCGCATTTCTCTACTGTACAAATCCAGGCTACGGAATTCCTAAGGTATACCCATGAGCCTTGGTAGCTATAGTAGTCCTTGATCCAACATCTAGCAGCAAAATGACTATTGGCATTTCCCTGTAAAGCCACAGAATTCGTTGGGCTGGATAAAATTTGAAGTGTACATATATGTATATGATGATGCTCATCTTCATTAGAATATAATAAACGGGATCAGCTCATCCTCACATCACATAAAGAGAGAGAGAGGTGGAATTTTGGATTTGGATTATTTGCTATTTACAATTTCCAATCCGTCATCTACTCACTCTCAATTGTTAGTAGTACATGATGGTTGAGTGCTGATCTGTTGGATGTGACAAAGTAAATACTCAGATCTCAAGTCAATTTAAATTTTGGACTTTCCAAGCTCTCAGTATTTGGACTTTAAACTCCCGTAGGTGTGACTCTCTCTAGATACTTCTCTCAACGCTCCATTAGAAACTTTAGTATTTAACATTTTATACGACTTCAAGTGGGCGTTTTATACATGAATAATTACAGTCTCAAATCCGTAGAAATTCTGCCAAATCTGAACTACCTGGCCAAGCCATGCTATTGGATAAAAGCTCTCTGAGAAAACGTGTCCTAGAAAACTTTGAAACAAAATCAGAAAGTATCCATTACATACTTGAATATCTATATATTACAAAAAACTAAATAATAATACCACTCCCTCTCATGTCATCTATAGCATAACGTTTCATCAAACCAAGTGACCTTATTATATTCCAGGCTGAGCCGATCGACCAAGCCAATTATTATTTTGCCAAGAAGTACTAGACTTTTGATTTGTTGTACATATTATAATGACAACGTGAGCAAAGGTGAGTTAGTCTATTCGTCCTAAATTGAAACCCTAGGACCGAGGCAAAAACAGAGGTCAAAAATAAAATGCATGGTATTTAATGGTATGTTGAAATGTGTGATTGATGTCACAAAAGGTGATTTGATACAAGTCGAGGAAAATGAACATGGTACCAGAACAATATATAATTCAGATGGGTGAATCCACGTGTATTTATTTACTATCATTATCCACCTTTGAGTTATCAAAGAACATAAAACACAAATCTGAATGACAAATGGTGGGGGCCGTATTGGATTTCTATGTAGAAATCTGAGCAACTTTGGACCTCTACTTCCTTTGATTTTATCATTAGAATCCAGTGCATGTAGTCACAAGAGTCAATTACTTGCCCTTTCGTTAAATAAATAATTATTTTGTGATACTTTCAATAATATCCAATGTACGCCGCGTGTACTGTGTCATCACGTACTGCAGGGCTACATGATATACAGATTTATATAGGTCATGAATCTGATTAGAAATATCTTTCAGATGGATTTTTAAGCTAAAATCAACCAAACTTCTCTTCCTATTTTATTCAAGAATTCTTAAATTTCTGTAACTTTCTTAAAACTGCAAGTCCAAAAAAACAAGAACGAGAGCTTCATTTCAGCGCAAATGTTTTTTTATCATAAAATTCTGCTAAAAAAGAACCTCTGAGAACCCTTTGATTATATACTTATAGGCATATAAATATAATAAATATAATGAATATACTCTTCCGAGACTGCTTCCGTGTGAAAAGGGTCGTCTATTTGTGTCAGACTTTTAAAAGGATGAGCAAAAAACTTCCTTTGAAATGTGAACAGAAAAAAATTGATTGAAAAAGGGTTGATGGTCTTATAAGGTTTTATTATTGAACACTCTGGTCTCTTTGATCAAGGTGATCTTTATTCTCAGGTGGAGAGAATCATCATCAATATCATCACACACTATAATACATCAGAGTTCAGAGGCTACAAAAAATGATACTCTCTACTAGACTATCGAATATAAATAGAACGTAGAGTAGTAGTAATAGATACAAGGGAAAGGGTTTAGCTTTTAGGAGGACACACAAAAAGTGCATCTCTTTTTCATCATGACTGGAGAAGACCCTTAAGGGATGAAAAAAATAGTTTTTTTTTCACAGGTTCTGGATTAAATGAATGGAGGAGATGTGCCATAACATGTATAGAATTCTTACCTGGCCTAGTCTTCTTATAAAATAGATTCAATTTATTCCACTATTATTAAAACATAAGTCTCTTCTGTGCCTTTAAGCCAGGCTCTTTGAAGCTTTAGGGTGACAGTAGAATAGAAACGAAATATAAGGAGGTAAGAATCATAAGAAGTCTTTATAATGGAAAAGTATAGATTAATGGGTTTACATTTATATTTTTTTATGTGCAACTTTTCTGTCTTTGCAAATATCTGTCGTAAGTATTTTTTATATAAATAAAAAGATCCTAGAATCTCAAAGCCTCAAATCTAGAATTAAAGCTAAGGATGTAATAGCAGTAGTTGATAGTGGCACAGATCTTTGAGAATTGAGCCGAAAGTGTTAAACCATAACCAAGGCCAATAGGATAAAGAATAAGGATGAAATTACATTTATTACTGTATTTTATAATGCATTCAATTTACAAAGAGGTTTCATCAAATTTTTTGCTACTGTATGTACTACTGAGAAACGATTGTCGTTCCCACAGATTTCGATGAACTTGGTCATTTTGTGTAAGTTTGGAGCTGCAAACTATTTGGATGGGATGTGCCAATAAATTCAGAATATGTATAAGGATTTGACTAAAAATACCTTATTAGAATTGTTACAATCAGTTCTTGTCTAAAATGACACTTTGTGGTTAGAATCTATACAACTCTAGCCTTATTGATTATAGGCATTCGAAAAAAAATAACGAAGTAAGTGTTGGGCAAAAAGTCCACTCGAGATTTTTCTGGAAGATAAACAGTCATTTTAAATTCTCTGTTGTTTATCTGTACCTCAATTCGGTTTTTCAAAATCAGAGATAAGAATCACACAAGGACTTACGGATGAACGTCCTTCCATTTGAATATCAAGAGTATTGTCAGAGTACTCATCCTTAATTATTATCATT
>JAQGBQ010000589.1:0-18955 GCA_034698485.1 Vertagopus arboreus | reverse complement strand
TTTAAAGAGAGTTATCGTGTACACGGACAGACGGACATTGACACGGTTCCATAAGCCCTTGGAGTCGGGCTAAAAAGCAACAAGTTCTACCTCTTAAAGGTTCTCGATATTAAATCGTTTACTTTCCCTGCCGGAGCTACCAGCCAAATAAACATATTGGCCGGCTACCAACAAAAATTTCAACAATGATGGTGTCGTTGAAGGCATACAACGGTAGCTTGTTGTTAAATCCATTTACATTCACGGACCACGGACTTACCAACATCACGATTCATAAGGATCGGAAGGAAATGATTCAATCCAAATCTATTTCTTTGGATAAAACTCAAGAATTATCGTTATTAGCGTATCAAACCTTGTTGGATACAGAGCCAGATTTACTCACGTCTTTAGGAATCAACTGAGAAAGCTTCATCAACAACGGAGATTTAATTATCAATTTTGATATCGGCCCTAAAAGCTCCAAGGATAACATTGCCCCAGTCGAAAGTGGAGAGTTGCAACTAGAAACTAAATTCTCCAGCCCCTTAAGTGAAGCTATCGTAATCATCACCGTTTCTACCTTTGACAGTTATCTGACTATAGATAACCTCAATCAAGTGAAGTCTCAGGAAGCTAATCCTTTTTAATGGATTCAGTCACTTTGCAAGCGGTACTAGACAAAGTCATCTTGGGCACGAGAATAAAAACTGCTCTCGTCATCCCTGCCGACAAATTAAAATCTATAAAGTCTTTAAAACATGGTGATTTTCCAGCTATAATTGCAGTAAACATAGCAAACGCAGGGCAAAGCTGGCACTGGTTGTGCTTATACGTTTGGACAGATTACAAAACGGAATTAGTCGAAGGATTTTGTAGCTTTGGAAAGCCGCTAAAATATTATGGATTAAAAAATCCATTTTTGAGATTTAAAGCCCAACATAAAGTACAGTTCCAAAGCACAACGTCAGAAACTGCTCTTTATTTGTGATTTACTTTGCTCACATGAGAGCAAGGGGCAAGAGCTTTAAAAGAATTATAAATACCTCACTTTTATAAAAATACGTATGAAACGTAAGTATCAACCTTTATCGTCCGTAACAACAAACTAAACATTTATTTCAATTCACACACTCACAACGAACACTACAACTTTTATATTTCTCTTCACTTTGAATTCTGCAGTCTGTTTTAAAAACAAGACAGTCGACGACAAATGTGTGAATTCTGTAGCAGAAAAACAATCGGGATTTTATAAATTACTATTTGTTAGCTCACTACAAAATATTCGTTTCCGTTGCTTGGATAACGGATCAAATCTGGCACTCGTCGTGGGTATTGCCTGTGACAAAGAAGATTGCTATGATTTCGACGACATGGACCTTTCAAAACTGAGAATTTTTGACAACAATATTACTTGCACAACTAAAATAAAAGAAACAGAAAATTACAAAACTTATTCGTATTATACGATGCCGTTGATTGCTATTAGTTTTTTATTTGTTTACATTTGTCTTTTAATATTTGTCTGCCTTTCCGAGACTCCAACTAGAGCTTATTTTAACGGGCATTAAAACACAAAATTCACAAAACACACGGGCTTGGATCGCCACAGTAAATATTGATCCAACCAACAAAATACAAAAAAATCGCAATGGCAATGTAATTATTGTGGTATTTTTGTATTTTATTAATCAAAATGTCTCAGTAATTACATCTTGATGCAAGTTTTACTTCTACTTTGTATAAGCTCAAAAGGATACTGAACTTGAAGTTTGCAGCTGCAAAAAAAATCTGGTCTGGAGGTCAAGTGAATTGCCAGCTTGTGCAGGGCCCTGAACAACGGTTTCTTCTTGCATCCGAAACGGGAGAGACTACAGATAGTTGCAAAGCCAAGTGGTAACATGAATTTGGCAATCAAGTTATCCAACTCCAGACTGCATAAACGTGATCAATATTATTATGCACTTGCACTTGCTAAAATTGCTTGGGTAATCACGTATGCTTATGGAACTCATGAGAGTTTGTGCTAAACAATCAGGGTTACACTGCATTTTTTTAAAAAATTGCAATATAAAGCCTTGCAAAATGTATCACATGCAATACATTTCGAAGCCTACTTCTATCATCATCATCAATCCAGTCATCCATCCAACCAACACTCCAACCAACAAAATTTAATTATAAATCAACCAATTGTTTATTTTAAATTGGAGTAAAATGAACACTTGCATCCTATTTGTCGCTTCTGTCCTTGCACTAGGCGATGCCCAGCTACCAGGACAAGGAGGGTTTTCATGCTGGAAAAGGGCATAACACTATTGCGGTCTGTCAACCGAGTCGACCACCACAAGTGCCTAAAGTGTGCCAACCAAGGAGCTATATTCATACAGCTCCGAGAAAATAATTCAGGCTGCATGACCGAAGCGGAAGCCTTTGGACTTGCAGAAGGAAGTGTAAAGGCAGACACTTTTGTATGCCCCAGCGTCGCTTTTCGGATGTGTGGTTACAAGTACATATCCTTAGTCTACCAGGCAGGGGATTTAAGTGCTTGAACCCTCATCTATCAAAGACTATGGTGGACCATTACACGGACCACAAGCATGACGACATGCAGCAAGTTTTGGAAGGTAAAGTCACTTTAAATTCTTTAAATAATTCAGTCATTTATACATTTGTTTTTTGTAATTGCAGGACAAAATGTAGCTATTTACTATCAAATATTAAACGAGTTGAAGAAACTCTTCCAGGTGATTGTTGCCATGGTATGGTAATCTTCTATATAGGATTAACTGACCGTCCACAACACGCCGAGAATTAAAGTTAGTGAATTAAACTGATATTTAATCCACAAATATTTGTTTTGTTATTGATTTAATTGTTTAATTTCATTTTAATAAATTTAAAATATCATTGAAAAATACATAATTGTTGCATCAAGAATCATTTAAAATTTCCTAAGCTAAATCGAGCAGAATAAACTCCTTAAGTTCCGGCCTCCTTACTTTGGCAGTAAACTTCTCGATAGCACCATAGAGTACTTTCATGGCTTTCCGCTGTAATTAGAATAAAAATATATTCTGATTTTAGACGAGGTTTCATTTTGTTTTTAATGATTTGTAAACAAGACAACTAGTATGGTCAAGGCATATTTAACACGAATACACCAGTCGTATATGATTTGTATCGTCGATACCTTTAAAACAAGGTGTCACATGCCCATGACCCTATCTGAGATAACATTGACCTTTGACCCCTCCAAATTGACATAGTCTCATTGATACTAGCAATGTCCCCCATTTGCGGTAAATGTTTAACGTACGTAACAAATATAAATATAAATCATAATAACCTTCATCTCACATTTAATTGGAACTTTAGGTTTTTTTTGCTGGGGTCCTCTTCTTGACCTTTGGTCGGTGACATAGGCATAGACACTTGGTGCAACAATCACATTCTGGTTCCACCATAGATGCACCGCTACCCGATGTAGCCTAACTAAAAAATACATCAAGAAATTCTTGCTGTCTTTTCTTGAAATCCACCGGCTCTGAGGGAAATCCTCACAATGCTTCCCACTTTCTGAGGGAAAATGTGATAAAGGGTGAGTGAAAATGTGGAGGTTTAATTTTTTAGGGTTTGCGTTTTTACTCACCCTCTATCGCGTTTTTACCTCAGAAAGTGGGAGGCATTGGGAGGATTTCCCTCAGAGCCGGTGGATTTTAAGAAAATACAGCAAAAATTTCTTGATGTCTTTTTTAGTTAGGCTACATCGGGTTGCGGTGCATCTATGGGTTCCACTGGCTTTATTTTTTTTGGACGGGGCATTTTTGCACTGAAAGTAAAAACAATGTTTTTAGCTATTTGCAAATAAAGTTCAGAGATTAGATTAGAAAATCACTATAATATCTAAAAACGTAAATTAAATTTAATAATTGTAATGAAAATAATTGGTGTCGCAACTTTTAAATGTATCCAATAAATAATTATTTTAATTACCGTTGACTTTTGTCCAGGTTTGGGTAGAGTACAAATAATTAAAGTCGATTGTTGAGAGGTATTGTGTATTGAAAGAACTGAAGAAATGAATTTTTTTATTCCATCTCAAGTATTGCAGAATATCTCAAATATTTAAACCTAAAAGTTTTTTTTGAAATTTAATTAAAACGGAGCCCAATTGCGTCGCACATTTTAAATGTAACTAATCAGTACATTAATAATTAATGTTAGTTTACTATTATTACCTGTTTTCCAAGTTTGGGCAAATTTACGGAAATTCACTTTACGTCAAAACTTTTAAAATATTTGTAGTCAATAGTGAAACCATCGAGACTAAATTTCCTTGAGCACCTGTTGAGCGCCAGCTTCGAATCCAAATTTGCATTATTGCAATTTAAATAAATTTCACTTTGTAACAATTTACATTTTATTAACAACAGTTCCCTTTCACATACACGGTCACATTTCAAATGTGTATAGTAATAAGGTAAACAGTTTTCAAATGTCTGGTATGTTTTACAACCTTTATTTAAGCACAAAATAACATTCATTTATTTAAAGCAATATTGATTTTATTTATTTGACAAATGTTTTTTAATTTCCGCTATAGGAACATTTACACCGGCCTTTTACACTTGAAAAATATCCAGTTCATCCATTCAAGTCTGATAATAAATTAGGCAAAATTCGGTCAGTTTGGTTAGCTAACCAAGCGAAACCGAAGTTAGTTAGGTTATTCGGCGACGCCGAAATAAGTTTTTAAATAAATGTGCAGACATAATTCTATAGAGTGGACGAAATTAAAGTTTAATGGTCTTCTAATCTCTACTAACGGCATTTTTTCTAACCTAAAATTTAACGAGGAATTCAAAAAAAGTAACATAAAAATCCCAGTTACCCTGTAAAAGTGTCAAAAATGAGGATGAATTTTGTCGCTCCACTTAGTATACACCCTTTAATCAACAAAGGAATTGTTCTTATGATAACCTAACCTAACCTAACCAAACGTCCTTACCTAGCATCGGCAGACCCATTTCAGAACCACAAAGACAGTCTACAAACAACGCTTCCATTCAACTCGAAAATCCCATTGTCTTAAGTGGTCATGGATACACCATCCGGATGAACGATTTTTTGACCCTCCAACGAAATAATGAACTTCTGGATAATGTTATTAATGCATTCGCTGCACTTCTTGTGGAACCCTACCGAGACCAAACAGTTGCAGTATTGACGACTCATTTCATTCAGTATGGTCACAGGGCCCCTTGGACTACCCGTCGACCAGTATTATATTTTGTCAGAGCTTCATAATGTAGCATTTGACGGAACCAAAATATATTATCCCCAGCATATTCGCAATCATTGGGTAATGATTCGAGCTGTTTTATCATGTCCTGAAAACTGAATAAAGATTTATGATAGCCACCAAAAATACTCCATTGCAACCTCATCATTAGTTGTAATGATTACCGTATTTCGACAACAAATGAGCAACCGGTTCCGAGATCAAGATTGGATGACATTAATGAAAAATGGGATTCAACAACAGGAAAATGCGGCCGACTGAGGGGTCTTTACTATTTGCTTGCTGGATTGCGGGCTTGCAACTTCACCTCTTCAATACTTTCGACACATTGATTCGAGTTTGTATCGATGTCATACTATGCAAGTATTACCATTGCATACTTTTCAGCCAGCAGATTCCAATTCTAGGTTCAAATATTCCAGCATTTCTACAGTCAGACCCATTTTAGACATCACAGTGGTTTAGGGGGTACCGAAAACCAAACACGACATATTTCACCTCCCGTCACAAAGCAGATAGTAACATTTGTTTGCAAAGCCTGTTCAAAACAGATAAATTCCAAAAGCAAAATGGAAGTCTATCTGAAACATAAGTTGAATAAATACGTATACTTGGAGTTTCCAGAGATACTTGTATGCGGAACGAATACCTGGGCGAGCTTTAAATGGGGAGACGATAAATTGCATGCCATTTGCAGATAAAACATATTTTCATTTATTATTATTTATCATTATTATCATAAAAATAAAATGGGTGACGTCTTATAAAACTGTTCTTACATGTAGGCTACCGCTACTTCTACCACTACTACTGCTACTGTTTAAGAAATGCACAATGTCAGCTAAAGTCCCGACCACGTTTTTTCACAGATTGTCAGTGAAGTTGGGTCATAGTTAAACCACTGGTTATAACTGGCAAACAGCTAAACAACTTTAAAGCTACACAAAAACGACCAGGACACGGACCATAGTCGTTCCATCTGGGATGGAAACGGAGATTCATCAAATGACTGCAATTTGTGGAAATTATTAAGTAAAGATTGCTTAGGAAAAAGTGATCAGAACAGACAAGGAACGATTTGGGAATCATTTCTAATCACCAGCTTCTTTTAATACCGTTGAGGTTGGAAATGTCACATTCAAGATTGTTACTTCTCTATAATTTAATGTTTTTATAGTACCTTTTGTTCTTCTTATATTTTACATTTTTGATATATGTATTTGTTAATTAATAGTTATAATATTTAAACTATCGTGATTTATGTCAGCTTGTTAGATTTTAAACCAAAAGTTAAACAATATTAGTTATCGTTAGTTAGTTACGTAGAGTTATCCCAAGAATGTTAAACATTTTTGGTCGATATTTAAACATGGTCCTTTGCTTTTTTAAATCTTTATTAAACAGTTCATGTAATCTGTCCATCAATCTTATTTTAATGACACTGGATCTAATTTTCGATGGTCTTATATCCTTTTGTAGAAAGAGCCTTTAATGTAATGTGATTATATATTGTGAGAAATTGTGGATCAATTTTTCATTGTTTGAATGCATAATTTAGTTACTGATGAATGGGTATCAAATAAATTGTCATGAATTTCAAAACAGCTTAAGTTTGACTGGTAGATCCGTTTATTTATTAGACATAATCAGCAACCTCTGAAGGGTAGCAAGTCTGGACCAAACCGCTACAGATCCAACTGGTGTTCGTCTTATTCAAAATGCTTGTTATTTTGTCAATGTAATTGGGTGGTGGTGGCTTTGGGGAGAAAAATAATTATGCAAAACACATTAGCTATGTCCTAACTCTTAATGTTTTGAAATTCTCAAAACATCTCAACGTATGACCCGGATGAAAAATATTTATAAAAAAATTTTGCAAAAGGGTGACCATGAAAATGAGTTATTGTCTATAGTTAAATCTACAGAGGTGGGCAAGATACTTGAAATCCAAGATACAAGATACAGATACAAGATACTTTGCCTCTATTAGCCAAGATACAAGATACAGATGCAAGATACTTTTCCTTAAGAGGTCAAGATACTAGATACAAATACAAGATACTTTTCCTGAAAGAGTCAAAATACAAGATACAAATACAAGATGCAGTATCTTAGATACGTTTAATGCAAATAAAATTATCTACAAGATCATTGACAAGATAAAACCAACCACTACCCTAAAGTGTGAAATAATACCAGGGGGAGAAATATGTCAAACCTTTAAAAAAGGGGTTATTCAAGGAGGGAGGGTTAATTAACGGAGACTTGTTCCATTACTTATGTAGTGCCAAATAAATATAAATAAGAGATTCACGTATCGCGAAATTTAAAAAAAGTAATATTTTTATTATTTTTAACTTTTATATACTGCAAGAGTAGTTGGGTTGCCAGCACTTTTTTAAAGTATTATTTTTATTTTCAAGTTGAAGTTATAGACGGGCGACCACCGGTGGTCTGATTGTTCAAATTATTTTCGTAGTTAATGGCCTTGTTGTCTAAATTCATTTGGTGGACGATGGTCGGTTAGTCTGGTGGTTCTAAATATTTTGGTAGTTAATGTTCGGGTTGTCTGGTCCATATTTTTTTGGTCTGGTTGTCTGGTGGTTCAAAAAAGAATTATGGTATGGTTGGCTGGTCTATATTACTTTCGTGGTCAGTGTTCTGCTTTTCTGGTATTCGCTCAACTATGGTCGTAGCGAGTTTCAATACATAGTATGTAACCCCATGAAATTTGTGCTTTTTCAAAAAACCAGTTTGGTTGCTTTGAGAATAAATATTTTTATTAAGTTCCACTTCTTGGAGTCAACAGGATTTGCAGATTTTCAACTGCAAAGTAACAAGTTACTTTGCAGCCCAACAACCAAAAATATCATTTTTGATTCAATCAAATTTTGGTTTTTGCAATGTTCTAAACCATTTTCCAGTTTCATTGTGAAACCTTCGTGTGCAAATTAAGGGGGTTTGAGGGTGACTTTGTATAACAATGAAATTGAAGTTGTAAACGTAACTAATTTATTCATAATTATTAACTTGAAAATTAAAATAGGTTGTAGTCTTCAATGTTAAATTGAGAATGGCACCAAAAGTAAGTAAAACTCTAATCATTCTGTAATTTTTAGTCTAAATAACTTTAGTAATGCTTTTAATGAACCTTTATTCTAATATAGCAAAAAAAACTGGTCATTTTATTGTTTAGTTCAGTCTTTAATACTTTAATACGTTAAATAGTTGTTGGGTTGTTGTTGTCAAATAATTGGGTTGAAAGTGAACAAGTCATAAAAATATAAATAAGAAATTCGACACTTTTACATAGCAATAATAAACCATTACTAAAGCTTATTATTATAATAATTTATTACTTTATCACAATACTAATAATATCACTAATATTATTACTAATATTGACAATTTAAATATCAATGTATTATTATTAATAATGCAACTTAACAATCTTATGGAACGTTCAGATTTTGAGCGAATTTTGTCCAATTTTCAGATGCAAATCACTACTTCATACTTCAAACACTACAAACCTCATTAACCAAGTGAATGTGCCAAAGATATAAAATTTTATTTGCCCAAGCATTTCACTTGTCCAGAGCGACAGGTTTATCTGCTGTGATTCACATCTAACCATAATGTTATCAACTATTTTTTTAAAAAATCAGTTTTACCTAAAAACTACACCCTTTATTAATAAACCGCAGACCTTACTAACTTTATGATGTGCAAAATAGAATTATAGAGAACCGGTTGTTGTGGTTCTTAAAACTCTTCTAAGTCAATCGGTTTTATGGGACTGTACAAGCGATGGCCCATAACCACTTACTTACAACTTAAACAAAAGGTATTATTTTTAAATTCATGATACTGATATGTTGCATGCCTTAATCAAGAGTGTCGAAAAGTGAACCTTGACTCGTAACGTTTGCATCCAACTACATCAGAAACCTTTGCGTTAGCTCGTCATATCCATTTTTCAGACACGAAATATTTCGTTGCAATTAATAATTTATTAAAAAATCGTTTCACACAGCGAATGAACTACCATCCTGAAGGTTCTACACCGCAACTTGTAAGGCCGCTTTTTTTAACCTACATCTTGTCAAAACTTGGATACGTGCCACCCCAACTGTTTATTTGGACAGTAGCGATTCCGGCTACAATCGCATTCACTTACAATCGTATTATCACTTACCACCTCGATAACTAATTGTAAGTTTACTTTGTTTTTCAGTCTTTTGCTTGTTTTTACATGGATGTTTGAAAGGATGACCACTCTGCATTTCTGTACCTTATATTTGTTTGAGATTTTTTATGTTCTGTTTTCTCACTTATATTGTGTTTTTTGATTTTGTGAATTTGTTTTTTTATTGAACCCTCTTTACTTGTTTATTTATATCTATTCTATTTATCTATGCTATTTTGATACGTTTTTTGCATAGAATGTATAGAATATGTATGCTTATGTATAGAAAACGGCAAGTGTAAGGTTTAGAATGAAAAATATTCACGCCGGTTCTTAGAAAGAATGCATTTATTACGGGACCAGACATAAACAATATTTTAAGTTTTACCAGGAACTGCGTCCGAATAAGTTCTCCAACCAACCTTTCAGTTGTTTTTTGTTTTTAATTTAGTTTGAAAGCATATTAATTTTTAAAACTTAAAATGCCACACCGGAAGCAAAATGCTAGAGTGGCATTAACCCCGAATTTTGAGCTCGAGGGGACAGGTTTTCCTACCTTACAATCTGATAGAAAATACATGCAGGATTGTTATCGGGCGACGACCCGAGAATCAACTAATAAACTGGATGCCCCCAGGAGTTTCTTTAAATTCTTTTGGGATGCTTAACGATATGGGCATGCATTCCAGCTCCACCAGGAGACGAACGAGTTTAAAAACTTTCCTTTGAACTGTGAGTCCAATATTTTAATGCAGCCTCCAAGACTTCTGTCTCGTCATTGGATTCGATGAAGCATCCAAAGTGCACACGCACGTTAAAACTGTCCATCGGTACCAGCATACGGCACTACGTAAGTGTATGGGGACCGACTGCGGCCGGCTCTTTCTCGACAGTTCCAAATTGAGAGTTTATCGTGAAAAGTCTTGCAGAGGAAGCCACCCCGACCAGTTTCTTTACCCCACAGAGGCATTTACGGCTGCTAATGAGGGTCCGCAGTTTCGGCGTTACACCACTGTCCAAGCGAATTATCCTTTTTATCGACAACGAGGCAACAAAAATGTCAATCTGCCCGGATATCCCCGAACATAATCATCATGCTACTGCATATTGCATATGGGAATCGAATATCAAGGCCGCACAGCGTAAGTCTTGTGGAAAATCCAAGTATGAGAGGAATCCGGGCATTTGGGCTTCAATCCTTTGGTTGCATCTCACCATCCCCTTTAGGCAGCATGGCCCAAACGATGAGCAATTTATTTGAATGGGTTAGGGACTTAAGTGAATCATTTCCCAGAAACTTTATTAAATCTAATAAAACGTCCAGGTACGGTGACTCGGTAACTTATCCCCCCCACTCTGCAGAGTTTATTACCTGGGATCAACGGGTCAACCTCAACGCTGAGGGACTTTACAAGCCTGTTAATAGAAAAAAGACGGAACAGAGCAAAAAAAAGTGAAAAAAGAGACCATGAAACAGTATTTGACCAATAATGTTGGACTAAATGACAGTTTAGCAGCAACATCATCGCTTGAAATTGTCGGCTTGGAACAGTTGCATCCACGTACAGCATAAATATTTAAAATTATACATTTTCCAGGTGGCTAAGCGTCTGCCACCATGGCAACATTCCTAGACAATGAAAAAATTCTGTATTCTGACGACGACGATGAGGATGATGATCATCATGTACCTGATTACCTCGAAGAGAGGGAAATCAACAAAACCTGTGAACCCTAACCATCCACCTCAAAATTTGTAAAATTTGCCCCTCTTCAAAAAAATCAAAGAAAGAAAAAAAAACCCTCCCCAGATATGGGGGTTACACATGTTGCTCAAAAGCTTCAAAATAACGTTCTAGTGAAGCAACCGTATCCTGGAAAGGGTATGTACTTCGAAATTCTTGAAACTTGATTATTTTTATTTTGTTAAAATCTCCAAATTGTTTTTCATTCATTTCAAAAGTATATTTATTCTTTGCATTTTCAATGTCAAATTAAATTTAAACAATCACTGTCTTAAAAAGAGATATATTAACTGTAATTATAAATATTAACTGTAATTAGCTAGACTGAATAAAGAATAGCATTTAATTAAATGTTTGAGCTAAAAATACTACGTGTCATCAAATTATTGTAAGACTAATTTAATATTATTTCAAATAAATATATTTCTTGTGCTAAAATGACTGATAGTATGAAATTAGTTGTAATACAAAAATAAGTACAAAAAAATAAGACCGAGTAACGCAATATTTCATTTTGGTATTAACACCAGTAGATGTCATTCAATTAATTTAAATTGATTAATTACTATTTCAATTAAAATTATTTTTTGTGCTAGAAATGACTTAGTATGAAATTACTTGTAATCAAATATTTAGTACAAAAAGAAAAGACTGACAAAAGGAAATATTGTTTAATTTAATTTATATATTAATCAATTAACTTGTATTTTTTACTTGCTACAATTGCAGGAGTGGGGCTCGAACTTCTGGTCAAGATGAGCTTCCAATTTCGCCAATAAAGATGAGTGTGTGGTGGAATAATTGATAACCTGACTGAATAATATACAATTAGCTCCTAGCTGTAGACTGCAATAATTGGTACATGAATATCAATCTTGATAAATGATGATTATAATATAGTTAAGAGTGACACTTAAGTGTAAAATTATGTACTATAGAATAAAAGAGTTTTTTTGACAATTGTGTTATAGAATTTAAATCATTAATATACGTCATTTTAAGAAGACGCTTTCGGTTTGAAAATGTGTCTTCAGACGAAACAAAAAACAGGGCTTTTTTTCTTGGTTCCCTTTGTGTCTCTCCATTTACATGAAGAAGTGTTGTCCTTGGATGTGTCTACGGTAGCGGTTAAGGATTATTGAAGTCGATTAGTCATCGTAGGTTTTCAATCGGAAGAAGAATACCAGTTTGTTATTTGTTCTTCGCAAAAGCAAATTGCACTTCTCAGATAAAATACAACTTTCATCAATCTCTTAAATTGGCTTTAACTTTACGTGAGAATGCAATCAAGCAAGAAAAGAATACGAAAAGCTTTCAAATTAAATTCTGAAATTTACTAGTTTGATTCTGAAAAGCTTAACTGATACCTTAGGTAAAAAATGCAACGTTTGAGATATTATTTTAACATTTTATGGACTAATCTTATTTTACAAAGTATAATAATTCGACTGGTAAAATTAAAGCGTCTGTTTAACCTTTTTATAGACACTGGGTTTCTTGCCTGAATCTCTGGATAAAATATAAATGGTACAGAATTTCTTCCCTGGATTAGAAAGTAAAGTGTACATAGATTTTTGGAGATATAGAAGTACTCACTTTTTTAAATACATTAATTAGCTGCAAATACAGACTAAGAAAAACATTTGAAGGCACTCAAGCCTGAAGACTAATTTTTTAAATATTATATTTTTAAAATATAGGCATAAATAAAATTGTAACAAGGTTCACCTCTTTTAATGTAAATAGTTAGTTTATTTTGAAAAAATATTTAAGTGTATTGTGAGAGCCTTAAGGTCAGCCATGCATTATTATGTGATGATGACATAATATGTGGATGCTATTAGAAATGTGTGAGGAGAAGAATGAACAAGTGTGGAGAAGAACATGAGGGTCAGAATAGAACGGTCATAAACCAGAAATAGCTAGAGGAAGTAGTCTAAGTAAAGTTATAATTGTACGGATACACAAAAAAAGCCAAGTAAACAAATAAATAATATAGATACGAAAACAGACAATTTTGGGTAACAAGTCAAATTATTGAAATCAAGAGTCATAAAATAGATTCTTAGAAGTTCATCAGATAATATTAGAGGAGAAGTTGATGAAATGTTTCAGTATAACAACGCTGTTAAGCCTCGGGCGCTTTCAAATAGCTTTACAAATGTCCATGTTTTTGTACTTTAGTTTAAGAAATAACATTATGTAAATATTTTCATTCCAACTCAAATGCTTTTAAATACCATGATAGTAGTTGACACTCCCGAAGTCAAATATATGTAACTTTCAGTCCGTCTTATTTATTTTAAAATCCAATAGTTGTTAAAAAGTGAAAGTAAATTTAAGATCATGGTTTGTATTATTCTCAAATGAAATTAACATGGATGCTTTTTGTTGAAATAGATGAACTCATCTGTAGCTGAGCCGCTAAATAAGCCAAGTTGAATCCATAAAATATCAACGGTACATAGGGTTGGACATAAGCGACAGAGAGATCCTGGAATCCAAAATAACGATAATCTGTCTGAATTAAAATACAAATAATTTATTGCCAAATCTGCAAATATGCAGCAGAAATCATCAATGATGTTTAAAACTATGTAGGCCGCTCGTGCTCTAGATCCTGCTGTAATTTTCAAGATAGACCCGTCAATTGATGCTGAATCGACAATGTCGAAAGTAGTAGACAAATTACGGTGTCCAAACTTATTTATCTTGACGCAAGTAAATATTTTTTTAAAATCATTTAAGTAAATAACAACGCTATTTATAATGATTTAATCGTTATTCTTATTTTACTAGTTTTACAATTTTTTTTTTCGTACTTTAATTTAAGAAATGAGATTAGATAGGGTATAAGTTCACCATTTCTTTTCATTTCAATTCAAAGACATTTAAATATCATGCAAGTTGAACTCCAAAGGTAAAAAAATTGAAGTTGACAGCCTGATTTATTTTTTTTAAATCATATAGTTCATTAAAAGTAAAAAGACAACAGTATACCCCTTAGCAAAGATAAAATCCAAGCTGTCACTACACCCCTTTGACAAACCCACCAATCCTACTACAACACTCAAATTTTTAATTGTTGCTTTTAGTATTTGTAATCAAAAGGAACCTCTTTTATTTAACTAGTTGTTCTTGGTAATATCCAAGTCCACCGAGTCCCGTCCTGTGATGTCAAGCCAAAAAGTAACAACGGTAGAGAATTTAAATAAGATAGTTCAACTGATGTTTTCAAAGTTTTTGCTCCTAAAAGCTGTCCACCAATTTGCTAATTGCCTTTTTACGACCTGTTTACGACGGAGACAAATTTCTACATATCCAAGAATAAACTACATTTGAACAACAATTAGATCCCACTTTGGGTGCAATCCTTACTCACATACAGAAGTAGAATTTATCAGTATTTAATAAAATTTGGCTTTCACCATGGTTTATTAAACTTTAGAAAGGCAGTCGGACACCTTGTCTAGCAATACCAAAGTCCATGGTTCTTGATCTTCTTTGGCATATCACCATGATATATGCAGTGGGCATCATACTTGTATTCTCAGGGGTACTGGCTTTGTACCCATCTACAGTAAAACATATCTAATGAATGTATTTCTTTATAGTAACCATGACGCACGGAGGGATGATAAACTTTTAAATTTTTTGCCTTGGAGCAGCTTTGTCTACCCACGTCACTGCAGAGCTCATTGTGAAGGCTGCTCTCCTCTCGTCCGTGGTTCTAATAAGCAAATTCGCTTATATCTCGAATGTGTAGTTTGGATTCACTAACCTGCAATATAATTTAGAATAGGTTATTATGGATCGTTGCAAATTGACACCCTAATCCCAGCAAAAGCTATAATAAACTACAAACAGTCTGTGCCCTTTATGATCAAGTATTGGAAATATGAATAATATACAATCACGAATTAATTATCTGCACCTGGCTAGAACTTAAAGGTGGCTGAAGCCCTGTCAACCAACCACTTATAATTACTTTGGCTAAACTTAAATGGACACGAATCAATTGCAACACCAAGGGGTAGCCTAATTTATCCATTAATCAGTTGGTTCATGACTTTAACAAACATGTCGAAGGTAGCACTCCCCGGTTGGACAAACAACAAGCCTGTCTTTACCATGGAAAAATCCGCATCTTTTTGCTGCTTCCTTAGCTAGGGGAATCCTTTCTACGAGTAGTGGAACTAGTTTAATATATAGCATATATCTTCAAACGTTATAAAGGCCTCAATTATAAACAGGTCATCATATGTACATCGGATTGTTCTAGCTATGCACATTACTAATTTGTAAAATGTCATATACATCCTATGCCACACCAATTAATCACTATCCTAACCGTCAATAGCTCCAATGAACTCCATTATGATGTCAAAGGAGACATACGCAATCTGATTCTTAAAATGGATATCAAGAAATTTGCTGCATGACTCAATTTAGCAGTTTGATTGTTTTAGTCAACCTTTGCCAAGTTATTGTTCTTGAAGCTAATATACATCTTTGTTTGGTGGAAGAAAGTATGTGTTCTTTTTTATTTTTAATCCACTGCTTTAAACTTTAAAGAATATACTTAAGCTTTTTTTTCGATAACTACAGTCGTGTCTAGATGTTGGAAATTTTATCAAAAATAAATACTTTATTCAATCAATATTTTAACAATAAAGACTTCGTTTTTGTGTTTCAATATGTGTGATGGATTTTACAAAATGTGGTTAAGATAACTTTGCTGATATATTCAGTCTCAATTAAAACTAATAAGACTTAAATATAATCAAACCAAACTGGACACGTCAATAGAGATTCTTAGGTAATCTAACTAAATATGTGCAATGCATAGGTTTATACAGATCCAATCACCTTTTTAACGTTTGAAAAATGTATTTTAACTATCCTTATGATAGCTAGATCTTTGAACAAAGGAGCACACATATTTATACAAGTTAGGTTATGCGTTGCAGAATAGCTAGCAGACATTTTAATAATTGCAAGATTTATTTATGACTCGATCAATTTCTTTAAAGTTCTTCACCTTTTCTGTCACGAATTCGGTTTTTCGCAAGGGGTTGGAACTTTTATAAATTTTGAGTCATTTACGTCTCGAAGTACTATTTTTCATTTTGAAACAGAGTATAGAGTTCAATGGGTTAAACAGCTCTCTGGGTCTTGTAAGGGCGCAAGACCAAGCGGGGGTCTGCCTTGGCCGGGCCTACGGCCCTACATGACAATTAAGCAGTACATACCCAGGTTTGTTGAATAAAATTATTATTTTACATTGTTTCGTCTACAGATTTTACAGGAATGTATATCATATATCTTGACTGCCAAATAAGTCACTGCAAGTCCACGGGTAAACAATTTTATATTCAGCACATGTAGCTAGTGCTGAAGGCAAATTAACGTTTGGTTTCATATTGTAACCGTAACCTACTGTATAATAAAATGAGTCTTCGTGTTTTTGGTTCAATCCGGACTGATAAGTCCAATCTTTATTTTTGGTCTTTATAGATGATCATGACAATGAATAGTTAAGAATAATAATGGGATATTAATAATAATGTGTGATCATATAATCTAGATAATAATCCAACGTTTAATTGTTGGTGTCCTTGTCCTTGGTTATAATATGAATCATAATATGGGTCACTAGTTGTGGTTAACCCTCTGCTGAGTTCTGATGTGGAATGAATACAAAAGAGCGTATTTGTTTATTGAAAAAGAACGGGAGTTTTATTAGGTTCTTAGTATTCAGGTACTCAGAGATTACACGACTGGCCAAGCTAAGTCACCAACATAAGTTAGTTAACCAGTGATTTTCAAAGAAGGGGCGATGACATAATAACACGCGTAGATGACAGAAGGGAAAGAAAATCGAAAGAGAGGGTCTTCTTTATACCCACAGGTTCCTATTGTATGTAGATAACAATGCAATACAAAGTTCAAAGTTCAAAAATAGTTTATTTTTCTTATTTCGGATTGAGAGCCCAAAATCTGGACAATGATACATAATTTGAGATAACTCTAATTCTTTTCAGTACCAGGTCCAACAGATATATAAAAAAAATCAGAACTACTCTACATAATAGTACAAAGTCGCATTCGCGAAATGTAAATTAATACTAAAATTACGAAGAGTTACATACAATGATTATTTCAGTCAATTACAAACTTATTCTATTAAAAAATAAATCGTAAATCCATAAATTGAGTAGACAATATCAGTAGATCAGACATAAGTTTTCAGCATAATGTTAATTGGAATAAAAGAATAGTATTATCCAGCGTCGATTAAATATCGACGAGTTAGCAAATGAATAATATATATAGCAGGACTCATTGAAGGTGTGAAAGGATTAATAATTCCTTTCTTGAGCATTTTATAAATACACTGGAAAACAGCCACCAAAATAGCATGATTTTTGTCGAAAGTTTGTCGATTTTTCACTATATTTGAAGGCACAAATTCAGCGACACAGTTAGGGCATGACCACATTTTTGTACGTATTATGTCAATATACGAGCTACGAGACATTGATAGGGTACACTGAAATCTGTGAAAGTAATGGAAGCAATAACTACACTGTAACAGTCCTGTCGACAAATCATCAGAGTTACGGCACTGTTCTTTTTCCAGAATTTCTCCAGTCCACACAATTGAATATGCAGTATCTTCAATAACATATCTCGTAAGGTCTGGACAGATCACCTCATTGCACAGATGACAGTCGGGTCCGATTGTATTCCCTCCAAAATCATTCTCGATGAAGCTGAGAAGGTCAGGACAGTCCGTATGTGTTTTTCCTTCACTTTTCTCTGTAAAGATGATAAGAGTTTCTGGATCAGGTGTATATGAGTTGATGTACTCCAGGGCTGCTGTTATCTCCTTTTGTGTAGGTTGGTAGTAGTCATCATCATCGTTTTCTTCTTCTTCCTCGGATTCCTCCTCAGCATCCTCACAATATTCAAATAGAGTTGAGTCATCACTATCGGTGTTGGAATCCCAAGAATTGTCCATCGTTATCTCCTAGATAATGCAAATTTTTGTGATAGTATCACAGGGATCCAGCGATATATTTTCGATGAGGCGGGCCTCATATACTTATAAGAAAAGGACTTAGCTTGTTAGGTGGTGAATGTCTAAGGGGGTTTATCCAAATGAGCAGGTTAGCGTCTTCTCCAAACCTCAAATCGAATCCCAATCCAACTCTCCAGGTCACAAAAGGTCAGCTTATGGGGAAACAGTCCTAGGGATGTTCCAGATTTGTACGCATGTCGAAGGGGCAAGAGCGGAGGCACAAGATGATATAGATTTTGTGGTGTAAGGGAATAGATATCCAATTAAAAAAATTAAAAAGCCACGAGCAAAATGTATGCGACTGTCTCCTTCCACTGTTAGTAGTTTCTACAAAAAGATTCAATATAACATGATAAGATACGCTTGTTATACATGTAGTGGATCATTTTTTTCCGATGCCAAAAGTTTACAATATACCTATTGTAAGAGTGTTCAATGTCATGTCATAAGGTTCATGTCAAATAATATATTATGGTTTAGATGTGGTGAAATGTCAATTCTTATGTTCCTATGCCCATCCAATTATGTAGAATTTAACTGATAATTATTTTCTAGACTCCTGAAAGTCTATGTCAATTAGGAGTTTATTACCTTTAGCCTTGAACTTCACTACTAGTTTATCCTTAAAACCCTACGTGTCTTTAGATTAG
>JAQGBQ010000588.1:0-18965 GCA_034698485.1 Vertagopus arboreus | reverse complement strand
CTTAGGCCGAATGCATACCTTGGCTTAAGCCTTTTATGGTAACCATAGTTACAATAATGCCACACCTAGGAAAAATAGTTTATGATAAGCTATGACTCAAAATTGTGTGGACTGAAAACTCTGAAACTTTAGCCACGAAACTTAGATATACTCAGTAGACGTTGAGACCCCCGAAAATAATTTTCCAAATGCCTAAATGCGTGAATAAAATTTCAAATTTTTCAAGTCATAAATACTTGAGTTATAGCTTATCATAAATCATTTTTTAAAGTGTATACACCCTCTGTAATTCGTAAAAATTGAATAAGGACAGTAACGGATAAAGATTACTGTTTTCGTAATATTAACTAAAAACGCATTCACTATGAATGTAAAAATGAAGTATCCGTTATAAATACATCCTACCAAGAATAAATTTGAATCCATAAGAGAATCTGATTATCTTGGCTTATGGAGCTTCAAAGTCCTAATGTCTTCTCATTTCGGACATGCAGTCCACTACTTTGCCTTATCAAAACCATATGTACATATCTTTTTGGAAAAATGACTTACAATAAATTAGGCTAATATTCGGTTATGTTTTTTTAGCCAAAATGACGGAGCAACTGACCCGCAATCCATAAACAAACTAGGTTTAGGGTGCATTTTACATAGCGTCGGCTATTTTAGGTCTGGATGCGATACGACTACTATACGATACGGAACAAAAGCTTGAGTGATAACTTTCTAACCAAAAACTGCGGACAACTAGCAGACACGACTACGATACTTTCGTTTCACATAAAAGTCCCACATTTTTTTAAAATTCTGATGTACAACTCAAGCTCTTTCTACGCTTGACTTGGGAAAAAAAAATCTTCTTAAAGTGCAAACGGTACCCTTTTTTTTAGTAAGACGCATATATTTGCTCTAAACAACTTGGCCTGATGAACTCGAAGTTAAACACTCAATCCATTTGTGTTGTTCTTGATTTCTAGCATCATAAAACGAGCTTCTTTCTAGTTAAAAATAAAAGGATTAATAATTAAGCACCTATAAAATAAATTACTTTGCCTCTAACCAAATATTGAATTGACCTCTAATGAAACTCCCTTTTTTCCAAAATTATAAGGCCTCTAAAAACAATTTAATTTCCCTCTTAAATATCTTAATCTATCTAGCTAGTATACCAAGCCTAACACATTTTTCCTGTGTGTTAATTTTTAATTGTTGACGATTTCGAAAATTTGAAACTTAGCCAATATTTCGCGTTACATAGTATTTTTGTCAAGAGTAACATAAGTGACACGGAAAATCACATAACGAGTCTCAATAAATTCGTTTACAGACCAATTCTTACAATTAGGCTGATGACAAATCAAGGCATCCGGTACGTAGTCAAAGTGAGAACTAAAAACTCTTCAGTGATTAACTATTATATTCCTGCGAGTAGACAGTCTCCATTAAATAACAAAGTCATTAAAAGCTGATTTGAACGTGCGAAAGTCTCTGAAGAAAATTGATTTTTACCAGACTAATAAATAACACCTTTGGCTCAAGCTTGCTCTACAAATATTGGATTAATCAAGAGCCAATTGTTTTGTGAATAAGAGATGTAAACTGTTGAAGTAAACGTTTTTGTGTTATAAAAATAAGATTATAATAATGAAATAAGTGTTTTTTATAACTTAGAGGCATTACTTTTTGTTATAGGGATAATTACATAAACAGAGGTTTTTTTAAGAATTTTCTAGAGGCTTTTCATTAGAGGCTGGTTCCATTTCCTCGTTAGAGGGAAATTACATTTAGATAGAGGCCCATTAATTGCCGGTTTGGTAAATATTGTTGACTTAAACAGAATTATGAAAAAAGTTAGTAGGAAAAACCTTTAATATAACATATTTACATACAATATTGAAACAGTATTATGCGTTGATATAAGTTTTAGTGTTGGAAAATTATAAATTCAACCCTATGAGAATAACATAATTAAATAGCAACTTTTTGCTATTAGAAAACTGTTGAAAACAGTTGGCCTGAATTCATTTAAATTATAAAAAAGTCTAATCATTTACTTATTGACCCACTTTTTACTCCACCATCTGTTCACCTTTAAAAATGTACTATACATCAAATCGAATAATGTTCAGTTAACTAAATGTCATTCCTAATGTATTGCATTACATAATTAAAATAATAGTGGTGATAAAAAATCATTGAAAGGTCGGGTTTTAAATTATTTTTTTAACGTAGATCTAGCTTTAGTAGTAGTAAAATACATTTTTACCAGATTCAAAAACTATTAACTTGTTTGCTTAAAACATGCTGATTCCATTTAAACTTGTAGCAGTAAAAAGTTTTTCTTTGTTTCTAAAAGAGTGTTTTGATTGTAAACAAAGTAAAAAAAATTATCAGGAAAGAAGGATAATTTTTTTTGTATATTCCAATGGGGTAAGTTCTTTGTGTGATTCGTGATTTGCCTAATACAATACTGTTTTAGATAAATTTGGTAATTTGAGTTTACTGGTAACTTGTTTTTCTTCATTCCTGGTTCTTTACTCGTTCAAGGCAGTCAGTTCAAAACTGTTGTTCTTCCCTGGAAGTCTGTTAAATATTTTAAACTTTGACGTTTAATTATTGGTCGCTTAAATTTGCTCAACATTTTGAGAAATCCAACGCCGCCAGGATTTTTAGGTTTCATTGTAAGTAGAAATTTGAATAATTACACAAAATAACTGATTTACAATGGGAAGGTTGTAGAATGGAATTTTATCTTACTTTTGATCCTATCTAGATGCAATTTTTGCAACATTTTAAAAACGGCAAATACTTACGTATTCGTTATCAACATAAAATTGCGAACAGATTGGTATATTCAAAGTTGAAATTGGACAATTTTTCATTCCATAACGTAATCCTCTTTAGAAATCCCAATTAAATTTTTAAAACAAACTCCAATTTTTTTCTAAGCCGAATCTGTTACGTATAGTCTTAAGCTATTTTCATATAAATCTCAGTTAACTTTTAGTCGGTAGAAAAGTTGAATATTGAATTTAAATATTTGTAAACTTTGCAAATATATGCGCTCAAATGTAAAGTCCAAGCTCAGTATTATTCTGATCTAATTTTAGATAAAGCAACAATGCTTAATGATATTCTCGTCGACTCAAATCACAAAAGCACGGAAATGAATGAACCGATTGCAGTAATTGGAATGAGGTGTCGACTCCCAGGAGCAAATAACATTTCAGAATTTTGGGACTTGCTGATGGATGAGAGCAATGTTAGCCAAACCCCTCAATTATATCCAAGACCATCGTCGCGAGTGTTTGACAAGTCAGAGCAAGTTCTCATGAACTTTTTGTCCATGCCGATAGACGAAATGGACAACGAATTCTTTGGAATCAGTCCTGCCGAAGTCAACTTTATGGATCCTCAAATTCGACTTTTGCTGGAATTGGCTTGGGAAGCTGTTGAAGATGCAGGAATAGATCCGACCTCTCTTGCTGGCACTAATACAAGTGTCTTCACTGGGGCCTTTTGCGATGAATTTAAATCAACATTGAACCAAAGCTCGCCCATTGCTGAAAATTTCTTCAGGAAAAATCTTGGAGGATTAGGTACGGTAATTTAGACGTTTTAAAAAAAATTAAAAACGTATCTATAATATAATTCAAAATTGTTCGTTATTTAATAATGATTTCAAAATTTAATTAGCTATTTTTTAACTAGTTGTTCTTACTGGGTTTTGCAAATTTTTAATTATTAATTATTTTCGGTTTGAAAGTCAATTATTAATTACCAATTATTAATTATCGAAATTTTCAATTAAAATAATTGCCCAGCCCTGATTGTTGCTAAGTACCAGGTACAGGTATAACGTTTCATCAAAGCTTTAGTAAGAACCCGTGTGAGCTGCTACGAAGATTCACTCTAAACAAAAGCTTTTTTAATTTTAACATTTTTTTTAAATTTTGTAGTTTTTTAACTACTAACATGCCAAATTTCAGCTTTCTACGGTTATTTTATAAAACTATCAGGTTGCTTTATAGAGTCACTCCATTATGATTTTTAGCCCAACTCCATGGAACCGCGTCAGTGTTTGTCTGTCCGTGTACGCGATAACTCTCCTCAAACCTATCCGATTGACCTCAAATTTTGCACACATGTTCATTGGACCAAAGTAGAATTTAAGTTAGAAAATGAGCAACATCGTTCAGAAGGTTGACCCGTGGTGGTCAAAAATAGGGGTAGTTGCCATGGAATTCAGGCAAAATTTTTCCTATAAAGTCGAAATTTTGAATTGGAGTCGGGCTCAATTAAGTTGCACAGGGAATTTTTTTAATACTAATTTTGATTTGATATGCAAAATTTCAAACTAGTGTGCAGTTAGTTTTGTTTTTTATAATTACTTTAAATCATATACCGAATACGGATATCACCTAATCAAGGCCTAGACCGCATACGCATTTAACTCCCAACATGTCCTAATTCGGTCCAATGATTCGTCCTTCAGCGTACTTTTGCACACACTAATACCAATCCCATAGATTAATTCCTATTATTCTTAGGTATTTATTTCAAATAACTCCCTAACTGCTATTTTTAAAAAATTCAAACTTTGTCAGAATTTAAAACAAAATTATTTTAATCTCTCCAAACTACAAACTACCGCTACGAGTGCCGAAATTAGTGCTCCAAAAAAGACTCCCTAGGAAATTCTTAGATCTACATTTTGTAAAAAGCAAATTTGAAAACATTTCAAATTGCGCCCTCTACATACGTTTTTAGTTCACACTTTCGGTTTTTTGTTCGTTAAATTTCTACATTACAACAACTAAATCAAAAGAACCTCTTTAAGGTTCTATTGGATGGGCGTTTTAGAGGGGTTACATGGCATACACAGTCAGTCCATTTCGATTCGCTGGCCGTGTGATTCAGGTGACATATCGCTACAAAAAAACGCGCGGATTAGTCTCTTACTGTAAAGCCCTCATGAAACGAGTAATGAGAAAATCCAGAACATCGTCAAATCTATTAGTGCTTATCAAAAGTTGATTTGAATTTTTTTCTGTAAATATTTTCTAGTTTCTAAAAAAATTCCTTGCCTGTGAAATTAATTTTTACCTCAATTTTTTATTCATTTCACAGGGAAGAAATTTTTTTAGAAACTACAAAAAATCAAAATATTTAAAGAACAAATTATGAATTTTTTCAAAAAACTTTAAATCAACTTTTGATAAGCACGAATAGAATTGATGAGGTTGCAAGATTAACTACTATTCTTTTCGGGCGATTAGAATGGGACGGAGCATCAACGCGTCATCCAAAAGAACCTTAAAATAAAGTTCTTAATGCGAAAATTTGATTTGAAATGTTTTAAAATAATAACAAGCCAGATGTTTCACTAAAATCACTAAAACCGGAGTTTTAAAGCAAAAATTCAGCGGATAAAAACATCACTCGGGCAATGTTTTTTGACAACTCATATCATATGAGATGGACAATTTTGTTTTTTGACATTATTACGCTTATTTTAAGCCGAAAAAAATTGGTTCATAAGGGGCTGAGATAAAGAGCTGCAGAGTTGACCCGGCTAAATTTATCAAAAATTTAAAACAATCGTCTGTAAACCAGAAATATGGCAGGTGTATATACATGTTTGTGAAGAGTCCCAGTCGGGCTTCATGAAGTTGCACAGGAAAGTTTTTTAAAATAGCATTCAGGGAGTTATTTGAAATAAACCGTTTTTCTCCCGAACCAGGTAAAAACCTCCTGGCCGGGAAAAAACTTTTTCTCCCTAGAATCTTAAGCTTAACTCTAATTTACAAAACAAATATTGTTTGAACCTAAAAATCATTTTAGCCTTCCGGTCTTATTTTCAATTACTCCATAAGCCTTGGCTCGGCTAAAACTATGATTATTCAAACTGACCAAACTGATTTCCAATATCACGTTATTTATTTAAATGATTATTTACTTCTCTAAAATAGAATTCATATGGCTTAACTGATAAATCAAAAAAAATCCGATATTTTTATATAATTGCTTGTATTGAAGATTTTAATTATAAACAAGATAATTCACTAACATATTAATTAAATATCTTAATAAAATATAACTATTGATAATCTGAGCGTAAACGAAAACATGTTTGATTATTAGGTTCGACGGCGGCCAGGTTGGCACATATCTTCAAGGTGAAAGGTCCAAGCTACTCCTTTGACGCTGCGTGCACTTCATCGATGGTCGCTGTCCACCAAGCAATTCAAAGTCTTCGACTTAGGGAAACCTCTCTTGCACTTGCTTGCGGCGTCAATCTAATTCTGCAACCTTTTAATTACGACGATCTAAACGAATTGTGTCCTAAAGATGGGCGTTGTAAAACATTTGATGCCAAGGCGGACGGATTTGCGCAGGCTGAGGGATGTGCAATTCTTGTGCTAAAACGCTATTCGGATGCAATCAAAGATAGTGATAGGATCCTCGGAATAATAAAATGCTCTGCGGTTGTGCAAGATGGTAGTAGTTCTAGCCTAATGATGCCGACGTTTGATTCGGAAGCTCTAGCAATGACGATGGCTCTGAAAAATGCAAGCATACGCCCAGGTCAAGTGAGTTATATCGAAGCACATGGAACAGGAACCTTCATTGGGGATCCGATTGAAATCAACGCAATTACTGAGGCATATGGATCATCTAACAGGACAAAACCTTTGATAATCGCTTCTGTTAAAACGAACATCGGACACACTTTATCTTGCTCTGGAATAGTAGGGATTATCAAAACCATTCTTGCACTAAACAATCAATTAATCCCAAAGCATAGAAACTTTGACGTACTCAACCCCAAAATCAAACTGGAAAGAATCCCTGCGACTATCCCAACAGAACATACAGCCTGGCCTGTGAATCCTGATAAATGTCGATATGCCGGGGTCAGTTGCTTCGGAATGACAGGAACTCAAGCTCACGTTATACTACAGGAAGTTCCAGTGGTGCTCACCCCGTTAATCGAAGACAAGTCTCTAATACAGAGGCCTCACCACATTCTGTCCCTAAGTGCAAAAAGCACAGGAGCATTGCAGGATCTGATAACCGAAATTGACACTTATTTAGACGACCCCTGTATGGATTTAGGGGATTTTGCCTTCTCATTAAATACAGGAAGGAGCCAAAGTTTCAAACATCGAGCTGCAATTATTGGAAAAGATGCTAAGGAAATGAAGCATAATATAACTAATGGAAATATCACTTTTGGGAAGGCCGGTAAAGTGTTACCTAAAATCTGTTTTCTATTTCCTGGATTTGGATCTTCATACGAAGGAATGACAACCCAACTTTATTCTTCGTGTGCAATATTCCGCCACCATTTTGACGAATGCGACGAACGCCTTACTAAAAAGGGGAACATGTCTCTCGTGAACTATGTAAATGGTGGGGAGACAACTGAGTTGGACAAATTTCACCTCACGCAACCAGGATTCTCTCAGACATTTACATTCATAGTGGAATATTGTCTCTTGAAAACCTGGGAATTTTGGGGCATAAAACCAGACTGCGTTTTGGGTCATAGTATCGGAGAGTTTGCGGCTTGTGTGGCAGCAGGAGTCTCAAACCTGAATGACACAATCGACATGTTGGTTGAACGAAATAATCTTTTGGGAATGCTAGAAGAGGGCGGTATGATGGCAGTTAATTGTAATGTTGCTAAAATAAAATCCCTGTTAACCTCATTTAATACAACAGACCTTGAGATTTCTGCAATCAACACGGACAATCAAACCGTACTGGCTGGGACGACTGAAGCAGTTTCGGCATTTTCCGCGTTTTGCAAAGAACAAAACGTCAAGTGTACAATTTTGAAAGCCAACCGACCATTTCACTCTTCTCACGTTCGAATTATTTCAGATCGGATTTATGAGTGTCATTCAAAATTCACTTACCTAGCACCCACAAAATGCACCTATATTTCTGGACTGACTGGCAATACTTTAAAAGTCGATAATAAAAAAGTCGATGCTTGTTACTGGGTTCAGCATGCAGAGGAACCAGTCCGTTTTAAACCCGCTTCTTTAACGGCTTATAAAGAAGAGTGCAGAGTATTTTTAGAAATCGGAGCAACGCCATTACTATCTTCATTTGTGACAGTCAATCTATCCGGTTTTCATGATCCGATAACTTGCCTTCCATCATTGCAAAAAAATGTGCCGGAGTGGTACTCAATGCTGTCTGCTTTAGCCGAGTTACACGTCCTTGGCTTTCCTATCAACTGGAAAAACTTTTATAGTGACTTTCCCCTTAGGAAAAGAGTCGCTGTACCGCATTATCAATTTCAAAGAAAATGCTTTCCTATACCGGATCCTACTGCAAAAAATGAAAGAAATGATTCACTAATATCAAAAACAAATTCACTTCACCCTCTTTTAGGAAGTAGTTTCTCAAATGCAACAGACACGCAGATATTCGAACAAAATTTAAAACTTGCACAAGTTCATTGGATTGGTGACCACAAAATCGGAGAGGATGTTATCCTTCCTGCAGCTGCATATTTGGAAATGATTTTATTTGCCGGAATTAATATTAATACAGAGAACCGAATAAGAATACAAAATCTAGTGATTGAGAAGCCTTTGGCTATTGAAAACGCTGTTATTCTTCAAACAACGCTAAAACCTTGCAGTACTAATTCTACAGATTTAATTGTCCATATTTACAGCAGGCAACAAGATGAGAAATGGATGCTACATTCAGGTGCAACTTTGATAACGAATTTTGACACAACTCAGGAAGAAACGAATATTGAAATTCATAACTATGAAGAATGGAACGAATTCGACGTGAAGGCAAAATTCTATGAACAAATTTCTACAGCTGGTTTAAAATTTGGAAATATTTTTAAAAGTTTGAAGAAAGTCTGGAGGGATAAAGAAAGTCTTGTAGCAGAATTGACTGTTCCAGACGACTCTAATGAATATCTAATCCATCCAATTCTGCTTGACGGCATGATTCAAGCTGTGTTATTAAACAATCATTCTCAAGAAGAATTAACCGAACTTCGTGTACCTATTGCACTGAATGAGTTTACATGGTTGAAAAAACCAGAGTCAAAAACTGTCAAGGTTTTTGCATTTAAAACTGGAGACTCTACAGATGTTCTTTTATTTGACTCCATTAATAACAATTTGCTGGCTATAATGAAAGGAATCGCTTTTGCAAAAACATCATTGCAAATAATTTGTGACGAGATGGTACGACCAAATTTCAAGACTAGCAGTACCCCCGATATTTATGAAGAACAATGGAAACCTACACTTGGTCCTTTGGAATATAGGATTGACATTGAAAGCAATTTGCTTCTTCCAAAATTTCCTGATAATCCCATAAACGAGTTAATAGATACAGAAAACAGTATTTATGAAGCTGTAAACGAACTTTGTTTTCTTTATATACAAAAAGCTTTGTATGACGTAGGATGGAATCCAGAGCTGGGAAAAATCTTGAAACCTATTGAATTTTGCAATCAATTGGGCTTAGGAATAAATTTCTGTAGATTAGTAAATCGTTTTTTCGAGATTTTGGCCCAAGAAAATTATTTGACTGGAATGAAAAATAATATAGGTGAATGGGTTGAATGGACAGTAGTAAAAATGCCACCTCTTCAAGACCAAACCGCAAAACAAGTTTCTGAAATCCTTTTAAAATTAGGATACAAAACATCTTCCGTTGCTTATGGTCCTTTAAACGCTGTTGTAAAGTGTGGGGAGCAGATTTCAAATGTTTTACGGAATAAACTAACAGCCCAAGAACTCTTGTTTAGCCGAATGAGTTCTGAAAAAGATTGGACAGCAGCCCAGGAAATTTATGCATTTCATCCACATATCGCGTCTCTTTCATCTCTGTGTAAAGAAGGATTCCGTTCAACTTTAACACAACTTATTTCTTCGCCTTCACTTCAGGAAAAAGGTATCTTGAGAATTCTTGAAGTTGGCAGTGGCACCGGAACTGGAACTCAAGCAGTGCTTCCGATTTTAGAAGAACTCTTAGGCACATCCTCATATCTTTACACATTCACCGACATTTCAGCCTCTTTCTTCCCAAGTGCTCAAAATAAATTTAAAAAATATAGGAATCAAATGACCTACAAAGTTCTAGATATGGAAAAGGATCCATTAGATCAAGGTTTCCATCCTGAGCAATTTGACATCATCCTTGGGCTTAATGTATTCCACGTAAGCAAAGAATTGTCAGAGTGCTTAAAAAAGTTAAGGAGTATTTTGAGCTCGAAATCGGGCGTGATTTTTATAGCTGAAACAACGACTCCTTCAAGGGATGCGGATATCACATTCGGATTATTTGATGACTACTGGCTCTTTCAAGATACCAATATCCGACCTAATCATTGTGTCATAAACTCCAACGACTGGCAAAAACTTTTAAATGCAAATGGATTCGACTTGGCTCAGTCTTTGGAAGGTTACAATGGACACTGTGCACTTATAACTGCTCGTGCCACAACATCAAAAACAAATTTAATTTCTTATCCAGGTCAGAAGGTCTACATAATTTTTTCCGATGAGAGTGAATTATCACGGAATTTTGAAAGACGGTTGCAAGAGCTAAACATTGAAGTTGTTGTGGTCACAAATAAAGCACAACTAGAGGAAACTATGAAAGAGATTTTTATGAAATATGGTCTAATTGACGGCATAATTTATCTCTGGGGATGTAATATTATGAATGAAATTCGAGACCAGGAATTAATCTCTAAGCCATTCGTATTTTTGGCTCAATTTTTAACAAGATACGGTTGGGAAAAAGTACGGAAGTTATTTCTCCTCACCCAAGGACTAAATTGTATTGGCAACTGTTGTGACCCGAATAATCCTTCATCTGCTACACTCACTGGAATAATAAAAACCCTGGCAAATGAGCTACCAACAATTTCCTGTAAAATTATCGAGATTAATAATCCTGTTGACAATTCGCAGGATAGCTTGGACGAAGTGTTTATGGAGCTGTGGAAGGATGACAAGGAATTCTACGTGTGTTACAATAACAGAACAAGATTTCTAGCTAGATTTGTCAAAAGTACTAAAACTATTCCAAATCCACTATCATTACCAAACTCGTCTAATTACGCACTAGAGATTCCGAGTACAAATTCCATCCAAGATTTAAAATTCACTAGAAAGGTACAGCTTGGATTGAAAGAGACAGAGATTGAAATAGCTGTCAAATCTGCTGGAATAAACTTCAAGGACATTTTAACTATCCTTAATCCCACTGAGGACGTTGGAAGAAAACCGCAAGTTGGATTGGAATTTGCAGGTGTAATTACATCCGTAGGATTAAAAGTAACGAATAGAAAAGTCGGTGACTTTGTTTACGGATGGAAATTAGACGGAGGCACATGCCAAAGTCACATAGCAGTACCAGCAGACTTGGTTACAAATGTCCCACATAATTGGACCTTATCGTATGCAGCAACGCTTCCCTTCTGCTTTCTTACTGCGTATCACTGTCTCGTCACCGTGGGTGGTCTCCAATCGGGAGAGACTATATTAATTCACACTGGCTCAGGTGGCATCGGACTTTGTGCCATTCAATTAGCAAAGTATTTGAAAGTTAATATAATAACTACAGACGATACTTGTCGAAAGAGAGCTTACCTTAAAACTGTACTGGGAATCGAGCATGTTTTTGATTCAAGTACATTGGAATTTGAAGAAAGAATAAATCAAGCTACTAACAACAGAGGAGTTGACATGATCCTGAATTCCCTTGCAGTGCCAGGATTCATGGAAACTTCGCTAAGCATTTGCGCACCTGGGGCTCGATTCATTGAAACGAGTAAAATTAATGTAGATGAAGTTACAAATCAATGCACGGATGTAAAATTTACAGTTGTGGATGTTACATCAATTTCTGAAGAGGTTCAGAAAAAAGTGTATAAAAAACTGGAAGAACTTACCCAAGCAAATGTAATAAAGCCGTTGCCTTATACCCGATTTGACATGATGAAGATTTCTGAGGCGTTTCAATATTTTCAGACGGCAAAGCACATTGGGAAAGTAATATTAGAGCTGCCGGAAACTAAAATCGTTCTTGGGAAAACAATAAGAATGGCCAGGCTATTTAATGATCAAAGTACTTATCTGATTACGGGTGGATACGGTGGAATTGGATTTGAAGTTGCAAAATGGATGGCATCATCCGGTGCCAAATACATAGCTCTTGTTGGGCGAAATAAGCCAAATTCAGCTGCAAAAAATTGTATAAAAACCCTCACTGAGAATGGGACTAACGTTCTATGTCTGGAGGCTGATATAGGAGAGTATGGGCAATGTCACCGGATTTTGGAAGAGGTCGAGGGTCAGAAAAATATGCCCCCACTCCGAGGTATCATGCACGCAGCAGGGGTACTGGACAGTGCAATTCTGAGCAATATAACTTGGTCAAATTTTGAATCCACGTACAACGCAAAGGTCAAAGGTGCCTGGAATCTTCACGACCTGACTACTCAAGATTATTCATACCACCTTGAACATTTTGTGATGTTTTCCTCAGTTGTAGCCCTAATTGGTTATCCTGGCCTGGGCAACCACGCTGCAGCAAATTCTTTCCTTGATGCATTGGCCACCTTTAGAAATGCCATGGGCCTTTCTGCCCTATCCGTAAATTGGGGCGGATGGGGTCAGATTGGGGTAGCAGCTGATCTAAAAGTACCTGGTCAGGAGCATATGCATCCAAAACAAGCCATCCTTGCTTTGGAAGCAATAATGAAACTTCCTACTACTAGCTGTAGTAGGAAATGTGTTGCTCAAATGGACTGCAACTTTACAAAAAAGAAATTTCCAAATATGGAAAATTACCTGGAAAGTTTTGTCACATCTACAAAAACAAAAGGATCTGAGAAAGAAAAAACTTTTTGCCAGAAGTATAGAATGCATCCTGCTGAATTCCAACAGGAATTTAATCTTGCAGATGACCAAAAACATGTGGTTGCTAAACATTTGGATTCGATAATAAGACAAATTTTAATGCTTGCTTCGCAAGATAATATAGATGAAGAAGAAACACTGGCCAATTTGGGTCTGGATTCTTTAATGTCAGTTCAACTAAGGAATTCCTTGGAGTTACTTACAAATCAGAAGGAAGGAGGCATTGCGGATTTGATTTATGAAGGCCAAACTTTTGTCAACTTGACATCCGACATTATCAGTGTTTTAACAAACAAAGAATAAGAAAAAAGTTTCAGCATTTGAGTTACAATACTAATTATAGCTATATAAATTGACAACTGAATGTACATAGATATAAAAACTATGAAAACGAATAAAATGTTATTATCAGCTTGAATTATTTGGATTATTTGTAATTAACATTATACTGTGCATTACTGTAAAAAATTTAAAACCTGATATGACTTCCTCGTGTCGCCAAAAGGATTGACACGAATTTGTATTGCATCCACTAGCTATTTGATAAAGACAGTAGTCACGTATTACATTTGTGCTGAATGCGGAGGGGTGGTTGCCTAGTTAGCCCTTATGACCCTTAGTATGACCTGGAAGTACTTCTAGGATGATTAATGATGATGAAAAGTGGAGGATGATGATAATAATTCCCTTCAGAATCCACACGAGATTTCACACAAAGTATAGACTTTAATATGGTCTATAAGATTACAAGAAAGAAGCCACTTGGCAAAGTATGGATAAATTATATACACGAACACGGGAGCTGTTGAGTCAACTGGAGCCTCCGGGGCTCGGAACCGGACTGAGGAGGAAAGGACATGTAGGCCGACCCGTCGTCGGATTGAGAAAAGATGCTTGGGTTGAGCTCGGCCATACGACTTGTAACGGATTGGGTAATTGGTCGGATGTCGAGGGTGGGGAGTCCCCTCCTTCTATGAATAACGACATATTTACTGCTGTTTTAGACTGTTTGATTAATCTGTGGGTTTTTAAAATCGACTACAAATTATTGATTAAATTCATCCCTGAGCCTTGTGGAAAAAGTTAAGAATAATCCTTTTTGTAGCCAACAAAAATCATAAATAAACTATTCTGAGCATATAATAATATGTGAGATGCTCATGGTTTGAGAGTGTGGACAAGAGTGTGTGATTTATTAGTGGCATTGGTTGATATAGAATGATACAATTATGAGGATGATGAGCATACATATAGAGTAATTATAAAGACAGTAGTTATCCCTAATAAAACTTGAGGGGCGTTCACTATCTATTCAAATAGGAAATTATTTCCCAGATGCAGATTTCTTTGCGATCAGTTTCTGTACAAGTTTATTTAAGTTTTTTTTTTTAGAAATTGGCGGTGTAAAATCGTGTCAATTTGAAAAAATAATTGTTTTTAATTTTCCAAGCTTATTTGTTATAATATGTCAATCGGCCAACGTTGCTTCATATGTTATTAAAATATTTATTTACAGTTTATCATATAACAGTGAACTGTGCTCAACACAATTTCATTTTAGTAATGAATACATTTTTTAGTGACGATAGGTGTGGATACGATGGAAATTAAGGGGTTGCTTTTATTCAAACCCTAATTTTGCTCAGAGTTATTTGGTTATACAATTCAACATCCAGAGCAACATAGTGTTGTTCTTTAAAAAAATAAATTGAATCTTGAATCTTTGTAATGTTAAATCCTTCTTTTTGCAAATCCAATTTCTGCAATTTGAACGTTCCTGTACCAGATCATAAAGATGTGAAAATTATATCCAATAATTATTTGACAAAAGCTGTTTAATAATTATTACATACCTGACACATTCATTTCTTTATGAATGACCCTTAGGAACAAAGGCTGTGCGTATTTTGGAAGCGATCTCATGATTTCTGTAGCTAATTTCTCGAGGTCCAATGTCCCTTCGGGGTCAGCGATGGCTACCATTCCGCATTTTCCTTCAGTTCCTGGGATTTGGACACCGTAAACAACGCAGGATTTCATTTCAGACGCTTGCATTACTACCTGATTTACTTCTGTTGTCGACACATTTTCGCCTAAACAAAACATATTTATACAAATGTGTCAAACTGGAAAAAGGGATATTTATTTTATTTATTTGAGTGTAATTTTTTTAGCCGCAGAATTTGCAAATTTATTAACTTAAGTGCCTTAAGAGTATAACCTTTCCATTTAAAAGTGTCACCGGCTCGATCTTTAAAATATAAATAGCCCAGGTCATCCCTTTGCATGAGATCGCCTATAAGTTGAAAATTAATTTTAATTAGTGTTTGTTTTAATGTAAGTGTATAAATATAATACCGCTTTTAAACCAAGCATCCCCTTTTCTTTTCACGTTTCGAATAATTTTGCTTTCCGTGGCTTCCTTGTCCGTGTAACTGGAATATATTATAATCGATTGAGTTTTTAGTTGCATAATCTAATGAGAAAGTAACTCATAAAAACACTTGATAATAATTACCCAAGAAACGCTTGGTCAGGATCACTTTCAATAATTTTTCCAAGATATTCGCCAGTTTCTCCAATTTCCGCAATTTTAACTAAACCTGTTTCCGTATCTCGAAGGATTTCTTTGCTACGATAATCTACCTTTGCAATACACACGGGAACTATGGACCAAGCCCAGATCGGTTGGAAACCACAAGCTCCTATCTGTCCTGTTGAATTTGCTAAAAGTATAATACATACGGGATGTTTTTAAACGTTCGGAATTTTGAGAAAAAAATATATAAAAGATAAATAATAAGCTTTAATAGTAGCCACAGTTTGCTGATAAAGTACTGGATTTTAATAATGTTTTCGAAATTATTTGTAAACTAATTATAAAGAGTTGCCCTCATATATATGCGTAACTTACAGGTACAAATGCAGCCTTCAGTACAGCCGTAAGCTTCAATTACTTTGATTTTATTAAAACGTTCAATAAACTTGGTCCAAATAACCGTGTTTGCTCCGCTCCCAAAGAATTTATGCACTTTGTGAGTTTTATCCCCGGGTTTTTCTGGTTGGTTCAACAAATATCTAAAAAACAAATTACACAACAATATGAATTGAAGCAGGCTATATAAGAAAATTGATCGAATTAAACAAAATTATGTACACTTACCGAATAATCTCTCCAATATATAGCACAACCTGAGTTTAAAAAATTAAAACATCAGTTAGAGTCCGGCGTTTACATATATTTTATAATGCCTGGTGTGTAATTATTTATTCTGACCGTGCAATTATATTTATTGCATTCGTCCCAGAAAGCTGAAGCAGAAAACTTTCTCAGGAGCACTTGAGGTATCCCATGGAACAAGGCGGCGGTGACCCCTATTACACCACCTGCCGCATGGTACAATGGCACTGGGGTCATTAACACGTCATCTCGCTGTAGCCCATATCGAATGGATAAAGTTGACCAAGAAATAACCCTAAGATTTTAATATAATGTATTTATCTTATTTTGTTGTGCACAAAATTCATCCGGTAGAGCTGTGCTAGCCTTGTATCCTTTTCTGGATTTTAGTATTACTGGTAATGAACGAAAAACCCTGGGGTTCCCCCAAAAAACCTAACCCCGTTGATTCTGGGGTATTTTCAATTTTTTTACTCTGGAGTTTTTGCTATAGATATAGCACTTCGAAACAGTCTAGTAACTACCTACATTACATTACAAAGAGCGAAAAATAACTCATGTACTCCATAAACCTTCATGATAGCGCTCACATTTATTTCTCCATATTTACTAATATCAGTTAATTATTTAAATGATAAAGCTAAATAAGTAAATATTGGTGTTTTTCTGAGTTTTTAGGCGGTTGTCGTCAATAATTGAGTCGACTTCCCTATCATAAATATGGTATATTTAAATTCGCCTTATATCAAAATTTTTGGGTAATTAATTCAAAACAATCAAAACATATATTTAATGTTTACTGCATAAACAAAAATAAGTTATTGTTGTAGTCCTTTAGTCTTTCTAATTTTCATAAATATTTGTATTATTTTGGTCACAGTTTGTAGAAATTAATTTAAAAGTTAGGAATATTTTCAAAATATTAATGCTTCAAAGGCATTTAAAAATGCTTGGAAAAAAATTTAAAATGCATTGTGGCATATGACACCAAAAACCCCAAAAATCCAAAACTGCAATAAGTTTTTTTTTCAAATTAGGATTTCCAAACCCCATAAAGGGGTTTTCGAAAGTCGGGGTTCCAAACCCTGATTGTATGAATTGTTTTGCTACATATAATCAGAATGCACAAAATCTAATCGTGATTCTTTAAAAGATTGTGTTTGTTGGATTTTCATTTAATTCACCTCATTATTAAGGGGTGAAACCCCTTTATGGGAATGCTCTGTCCGTCCGTCCGTTCGTGCTCTAGCTCTCAAACGAATCAACTTTTTCGAATTCAGTTTTCGGATATCGGTTTATGACGTTCCGGGGACAAATGAGTTCGAAGATGGGCAAAATCGGTCACACTCCCGAGGGAGGGGGGGGGGGTCAAAGGTCACGAAATTTCAAATGACTACATCGGACAAGTGATACATCATTTTGAAGGTATTGATAAGACAAACTTATCGTGCACATTTTTCCCGCGCCACGACACCCCCCGGGGGCGTGGCGGGGGCAAAATGAGATTTACGTGTACAATCGTTCCTACGATGAAGACGTTCACGAAAAACGATTTTTGACCACCCCCACTGACCCCGTAAACCCATTAAACCACGAAAAGACGATACAAACGGTGGGCTTTACCCATTTAAGCAGCGTTGCAACGGTTCATTGAATGTCAAATTCGAGAGTCATTTATATTCAAAGCTTTTAAAGTTGCACCCGTTCCGAAAAAAACTATACAACAATCAAAATCAGTTAACTGTCTTTCTATAATTTTAACAGGGATTCTATTCCTAATCCGTTTTTCTTTACCTCTGAAACAAAATGTTTTTATGCTATCTTATAAGCTTACGTGATATGTTTAAATATAACTGCTTTTGGAAGTCCGGTTGTGCCGGATGTAAATATATTCAAAACGACATCATTGGGGTCAAGTTTTTCATGACAAATTGTTGGAATTGGTTCAGAAGATGCGATTTCCTGTGTCACATTTCTCTGTCTTGGTATCAACATTTCATTTGTAGTCATATCATTTCGATCTTCAAAAAAGAATAGTTTCTGTTTGTTAAATCCTCCAGTTTCAATCACGTCTTTGATTGCTAAAAAGTTTATAAAAATACAGTTCACAATTAAAATGTTAGACTTTTTAGAGAATTTTAATATATCAATACTTTTCGAACCTTTACATTGGTTTGATTGTTTCAATAATTAAAACCATTCAATGAATAAGGATCATTGCTCAGAAACTTTTCCATGTAACTTGAATCCTTAAAATATACTTTGAAGATTTATGTTTTACCAGCCGTAAAAAAACATTTTTTTGGTTAAATTCGATATTTAAACAGCTGGTTACAAATTTTGTAAATTATAAATAATATGTGAAATTTTTTGATTCACTTGACTGGTTAAAATGAATTAAGACTTGAAATTCATTGCAACCAGTCGAGTGAATAAAAAATTCTACAATGTCACCAAACGGCATATTTTAAAACGATTTTGGTAATGTCAGTGAAAGTGAAGTACACAAAGCTCAAAAACAAGCTAGAGCAGGCACGATAAAGATCCGATCACTTTACATTTTTTGGTCCAAAACCATTTTCTGGTTAGAAAATTGAAAAAAGTTTTTTTTACATTAATCTCAAATACATTTCTCACAAGTATTGAAAATTCCAGAGAATTTCAGAGAGAGTTGAAAGTTAAGAATAGGCGAACCGTGTTTTGCCAATGTGTTTCCACGGTTTTTGTCTTGGGTCTTTTCTTATACCTATGACGACAAATGGAAGGTTTTTGAAATTTCCAAATTTTTTAATTCTATAAGAGGAAACAAACTATTTCCAATTTTTGAAGAAATTCTATAGCAACTAAATCATATTTTTGGA
>JAQGBQ010000587.1:0-18982 GCA_034698485.1 Vertagopus arboreus | reverse complement strand
GCCGGATCGGATATCCGGCAAATTGGCCGGATATGCCGGATACCGGATAGCCGACGGGTACCCGCGGCAACTCTATAAATTAGTCTCAAATTTTTACGTAATTAGTTTACACTCGTGGTTTGATGTCTCAAATATGGTTTGCTTAATGATTCATTCAGTAATTTAACCATTTATGGAATACAAGGTATTAATTTACATTTACATTTACATTTTAACAATTTTGATTCACTATATCTACGATTTCGATTGTTGTTTTTACATTCAGGCTCAGGTCGTAATTTTGACAACTATTCTCATCTTAACTCTTTCACCCTAATTAGTTCAATCATGTTAAAAATCGCCATAACCAGCTGAATTGTTTGAAATGAGTTTGATTTTGATCTATATGCTCTTCGACTTACGTGTCTCACAAATGGTATAACAAAATCATTAATTATTCCAACTTTTTATTTCCTTGAGACCAGAAGGCAATATATACTATTCAAAAAGCTTTCTATCTGTCAGCATAACAATACACATTGCTATAGTTTTCGACGCAAGGAATCGGTTGGGAACTTCGAGAATTCGATCAATATCTCGCGTGTTTAGCTAAGCTAATTAATTATTTGTGTTTTTTGCAAAGCCTGTCAACCGTATAATGTTTTTTGGTTGACACACAAAATGCTTAGTCAGTAATATGTATGGTAAAGTATCGACAGCAGAAAGAATGAATCATTGTTATATGATGTCTGACACGAAAGGCAAAGCTATAAACACTTATGCCTTTTGACATACAATCTATTGCTTTTAAAGTTTGGTGGTTTGGTACTATCTGATACCTATCTATCTATATAATATCCCAGACTGACTCCGTTTGCCGTAACAAGCATGCGCAGAAGGAGTTTATGTTGCCGTTTTATGGTCACTGTTGCGTCTTTTAAAATAGACTCAAGCACTCACATATTTTGTAGCAGATTCCAATAATTTCCATACTGATATCGGTACGAAAAACACCTTTGAACTTTTTATAAACTGAGTAATAGCTTACCCGTTAAACTCGGATTTAAATATACAACACATGTCTCAATAATTTTGAATGAGCAGAACCAAATTGTTGTAAATTTTGTACAAGAGTTCAAATATATCAATCGATCTGTGAATGTGTCCGGGTCAAGAAATGCATTAATTCTTCAAGAATTAATTGTTGTCCAAGTCTAGATTCGTGTCTAGATTTTTATTTCTCTTTAATTTCGTTTACTCCATCGTATACTTTTGATAAATAAAGAAGAAGTTATCCATAATTAAAACAACTAAACTAAATAAATCATTTTGTGAGAGATTTGGGCTTCTAAAACATATGTGAAAAAATGAGTCATGGTTCAATATTTGATTATTTATAGCATTTTTTTTTGTTATCCTGAAACATATGTATAGCAAATGATTTTAATTAAATTTAAATATGCATACAACTTTATGAATTGCAGTTTAATAAATTCCATGATTAAATAGCCTAAAATGGATTATATACATATAGACACCGTATATATTGCATAACGCAACTGTGTTTTGTTTATTGAAGTTTCCAAAGTTTTAATTTACAAATAAAATTAAGTCAGATTCTAATTAAAATACTTACAACTACTGTTAAAGATTAATTCGCACGTGTGATTTATTTTTTATTTAATTTTAATTGCTTAATTATCTTTCTCATTAAGTTATTTTTACAACTGTAAATATAACAATAATTGACTTTGTCATGAATTTACACTAATATTTATAGCGAGTTTTTTTCAAAATGTTTCAAGTTATAGACAATGTAATGTCTGATATTTAATTTATTTAAAACTTACAAAATATGACTAATATAAACTGTACTGTATCTTGTTTAAGATTAAATATTGCAAGTATACATTCACAAATTTTTCTAATCTAAAATGTTACTGATACATTTAAAATGTCAATGTACGGTAAATTTAAACTGTTTGCAGGCGTGATAATAAAGTCATTTCAATCTATATCAGAAAACCTTTTCAAAAAATCGTAACAAAATTCAAATTTATGAAGAAAAAAAATTAATACAAAATAAAATAGCTAACCGTTAGAAAATTAAATAGTAAATAAATTTATAATTTCTTAAACTTAAGTCTTTTTAATCTGATTTCCAAATAATTGCAATAAAATATGCTGATTTTTTTTTCGTGCAGAAACCTATTGTTTTTTTTTAAATTTCAATAACAAGCAGGATTAGAAGTCAACAAGACATCGTGTTGAACTAGATTATTTTCAAGTTAAACCAACAATGTCGATTGGATTTTAAATTAAAGTTGTGTACAGTAATTGCAAAACGAAACGATGCAAAAACAACTTTCCAGATTACTTTCAGTACTAAAAGTTTTTTTGTATTAGCAATTGTAAATGTAAAGTTTTGATTTTCAGTTTTATTTCAATAAATTGCCCGTAAAAACGAGCAAAGCAGTCCCCATTTCATTTACCTTAGAAATGGCATATTGCTTCGAGTTGTTTTTGCTTATGCAGTTAACGCAATGCATAAAACATTTTTAATATCATCTAAATAGTATATTTTTCATAATTAACCTAAAGGCCATTCTCATGCACTATAATTTATGAATTTGGTAAAAAATAGTTTTCATTGATTTGCTTTATTTATACTTCTAAACTAATCAAACCTTTATTCATTTTCTCAACAAAATTTTGCAATATAAAATCTGTTTATTGCAAGTTTTTGTGATTTTGGAAATCACGGTGATTATGTTGCAGTTTTGGGTTTCGCACTGTTTACATGTATATATGTGGCACTCCAACTAAAAAGGGGGCTCCTCACCTTTTAAGATAAAACAATACCTGCCGCATATAATAACTGTTATTATAAATGGATGCTATTGAACAACTTCCAATAGATATCTAGTAACAGTTTAATACTTCATTATTTTATAATTATTGAAGTAAAACAAAAACAAGTTTTTATATTTTTAGGAAACTTGTTTTAAATACATTTTAAATATTAAGTTGTTTGATTTGTAGCTTTTGCGTTGCTACTCAGTTTGTATATTATTGGCACTAACTATAGTAGCCAATAAACCTGTCCATTTATACTATTTAAATGCTAGCGATCTTATACATTACTACAGTAGTTAAAATGTTCCAAATGAACTGGAAGTACATATCAAAAATTAGAAATTTAACTAAACTTTGATAAAATCTTATTATTCCAGCTATTTCTAAGCTTTGATGCCCGTTTTTTTGCAAAATTTAAACTGCAAATACAAAAAACTAATTCAGAATACCGTCTCTGATTAAAGATAAAATAATTTGAACGAAAAACTAAATTATAGATGATCAAATTTCGCCAATTACGTATTATTTTCGTCCAGTAGGTCCATTCAAGATGTTAAAAAACTACATATAAACAAATAGTTTGTAATTATTAAAATAATTTAGAAGGGAAAACATTTGATCACTGCAAACTCTTTACTACAAGTTTACTTCGTTTCTTATAATGTATACCAGAAAATAGACATGGATGTAAAATCCGACAAACTTTCAAAACAATTTAACTTGCCAACAGAATTATTTAAAACTCTAATATGAATACTATAAGTATTGGATAACATGGCTAGCAATATTATTTCTAAATACATTTAAAAAAATCCAATATAGCAGGATTAAATTTGCCATGAATCCGACTTTGACTGAGTTTTAATTTAATACAAAAACAACACTTGTTGCAGTTAAACAAGGTTCCAAAAACAATGTAATTGATGAACGTCGCAAAACTATTTTTCATTAGTTGAATATGTATCATTTTTTATAAAATGATTAAAAACCTGTTAATCTTAGAAATAGTTATCCCGTACGTTTCAATGGACGTCACGTGTGGGGTCATCTGGGTTTTACAATGCCTTTTATCATAAACGGAATATGTTATTCAAAATCACGCGAGCAATATATTATATTCAAGGTATTGAAATATAGGACCATTTATTATTTTTGAACTGTAGTGCAGCAAAAACAAGGTTTATATTTTTATATTTCGGAAGAAAACTTGTTTTAAATACATTTTAAATATCAAGTTATTTGATGTTTATTTTAAGTATTTAATTTAGAAAGTCTAATTCAGTTTAAATTGTTCGCTAGATTTTGTTGTTGGAATTAGCGGAAGGATTATAATGCATCTGTTGTTGAATTCTACTTATCTTTTACCATACAAATAGTCTAGCTTTTACCAAGCAAGACTTTACAGCACTTGCGCACAAGCAACTATTCAGACTTAAGGTTCTATTGTATGCTATTGAAAGAAATCTGTATTGGGGCGAAGGGAGCATTATGTTTTCATGCTAGCCTATGGAAAAACAAACCATTTTAAAACGGTTTTAACTCCTACAATTATGAAGATAAAAGTTTGAATTATATCTCAAATAGAAGCCAAAGAGTTGTACTAACAAGTGAGGTACTTAGATTTTTTAAAATTTATTTTCCTTCTCAAATGGCAAATAAACTTAGTGCTTAATTAACTGCCAAAACTGTTAAAAAATGTCCATTTCAGTTGATAAGATGAAACCTCAAAAATCAGATAAATCAGACAACCGTAAAGATCATTTGCAGTTTTCAAAACTTTGGTGTCTAAAAAGCACAGAACTTTAGAAAATGCACTTCAAAGAATATATTGATAACCGAACAATTATTTAATATTAGAATTTAATTCTCTCTCATGCATGTTGGCAAACGAATGAAGCCTTAAACGTTACATTTACGTGTTGCATTTATAGAAAGCTCAAAACAGAGACAAAGTTTACTCATTCCAGTAGTCTATGTAAAACATGAAAATCATGCAATTTTTTTTTTTAATTGATATAATATGAAAAAAAAAATGAAAAAAACTAAAATTGTTCATGATTTATTTTTATACAAAAAACTTTTCTTTGTGATTAAAAAATCGCTTAAATTTTGAAATCTGGATCAAAATGCGATTAAAATCGACAATTTCCACGATTTCCCAACGTTTGATTTTTTTTTGCATAGTTATTTTGATTTAGGTCAGCTTAGATTTTCTCTATATTTTGTTAGCATTTAGCAGAATCAAATTAAAACACTCACGAGATTCTAGAATTATAAGTTGCATTACATCTCGTTGTTGCCAAACCAATTGCAATTAGCTTACCGTACATTGAGATTGTATCTTAACTACACTCACGCTAATTTCTCAATTAACACTAATATGAAAACTTTCTCATGAAAAAAATTATTAAATTATACAATTATAAAGTTGACAAATCAGCAGATGTGGGCCAAATACATTGGCAAAATACGAATTAGTATTTCCCCCCTTTAAGTGTGAAAGTATTTTGTACATTTATCCAAAAGCTTTGTGTATTTTGTATTTTCTCCATGTTTGAGATGTAGCTGAATGTATTTTGTATTTTGAAGTCCATGTATTTTGCCCAGCCCTGCTATTCAGAAGCACATAGATGGGGTGTTTAAATCCTCAGTACTGAAACACTGAAACTTGCAATAAATAATAAATACTGATATACTAATTAAAGGAAAGGCCTAATTAGAGATTTACTGTAGATAATCAATTTACGTATTCAAAGTACTTAAATTATTACCAATCATTTTTTGGTCAAGATATTTTGATAAGTCAGCATATACAAAAAATCTTGGTAGAGCGTCGAAAAGTTTATAATAAAATATGTGAGTAAGAATAAGTAAATATTGCTTTAAAACCAATAATATCTTCAGAATTAATATAACGGATTTTTATAGATTGACTACATAAAAGATTTTAAAAATAACAATCAAACACATATTTTTTACAGCTTAGTCTAGTTAAAAATCTATAAAGATTACGAATAAATTGGCCTTATGTAAATATTTGGACAAAATTCGGTTCTGAATGCAGTCATGGTCAGCTGGATTTGCACAAAGAATCGAGGGGTTTTGTTTGTATTGTTCCTTTTGTTTACCTGAAAATGATATTTTTATTTTTTTAAATTTTAATACACTCAATACGTAAATTTCAATGTAAACTAGTTGTAAGCTTGAGAAACTACGAGGCTCTTTACCAGGTGGCCCGGGTTCGATTCCGATGAAAATCTTTGTACTTTTTGCCCTTTTTTTAAGCATTACTGAGATAACAATCAGATACACCATGCAAATTAAAGATTTATTTGAATTTATTTTTAAAAGCAATAATATAAAAAAAGATAGCAAAAACAAAAAAAGATTTTATCGGTTATCAGATTCGAACCGAGGCCATCTGATTGAAACGGTAAGAAGCAATGTGTGTTATTGGTTACAAGGAAACTTTTTCAAAACTGTACATATCGGAATATTGCTATCATCTCAGTTTGAATAATGCATAAATTAAAAGTAAACTTCACCTAAATTATTCAATATATATATTCACTTATTTTGCGTGCTAGATTTTTTTTTAAAAATATTTTTTACCAATGAAAATTAGGCTTGAAAATACTAAATAGTAGTTTTCATGACAGTTCAAAGTGTTTTTTTCACTTTGCCAAAATAAAAACAAAATCCTAAATGTACAGCTTTAAAAGATTTCCTTGTACTCCAAATGCAGCTTCTGAACACTGAATTGTACAGTTTTTAACCAAATATGCAAAAAAAAATATTTAAAAATCAAAATTATGTTTTAGTTACCTTATACATATTGGACACCTAATTCTGTTCTATTGTGCTTATTTGCATCGCAAATGCGCACGAAGCCCTGGCCCAAGATTGACTACAACGAAAAAAGAAATGAACCCTTCAACGTCAAATGAATCCCATTTTTTGCAATAATTAAAACTAATATAGTTTTTATTGTAAGTATCTTACCTTAATTGATATTTGTCTTATCAAAATGTATAATTCAGATAAGCTTCGAAATTTTTTCCAGTGGGGCTTCTTTTCACCTCATTTCTATTTGCAATTATTATAACATTTAATAAATATCAAAATAGATTATTAATTTTTATTATTTTATAGGCAAGTTTATAGTCTAGATAAATAGTTGTAAAAAAATATTTATTTTAATTTAAAATCTAAATATATTTTAAAATACCAAAACTTTTATCATAATATTTTTTAAATGCTAATGTGAATATTGATACCTGTTGATTTTTTTTTATTTTACCTTTAAATAATTATCAAAACATTCAGCCTCTAATTTTAAGCTCAAGCGTTAAATTCGAGTCAAACTACAGTTAAAATATGCCCTTTTGGGGCCAGATTTTTTTTTTTAAAAAAAAATGTATTTTGTACCTAATCCTTTCTCGTGTATTGCGTAGTTTGTAATATTGAGAGAAAACAAGTGGTTGGAGTTATCGAGTCTCTTCCCAAATCGAAACTGAACAAGTTGGTCGTCCCGAAAAAGAGAAGAAAGTCCCGAATTTCAAGGGGGTAGGTGGGTCTACTAAATAGAGTTGCTGCGGATATCCGTCAGCTATCCGGCCAATTTGTAAGATATATGATCCGACTGATTCTTAAAAAATCAAGCTGAGAAAGTCTAATTTGTTTTTAAAAAATTGTCATTTAAAAAAAAGCTTTAAACTCTACATATGTTGCCAAAAAAAATTCAAATAAAACGTTAACTTGTAACTATCATCTTGTTTGGTGAAAAATATATAAAATCGCTAAAAAATTTCGTATTTACGTGTAAAAAGTATACACCCAGCAAATTTGGCCGGATATTTACCCGGTATTAGGATCCGCGGCAACTCTACTAGTACTCGATCTCACCCAAACTACAATTTCAGAATCCCTGATTTTTTTTATTGATCGATTTCTGATGTTGGGAAAGTTTACAATATTTGAAATATTGTGAGACATTCTGCCTCGGTCTATGCAAAGCTGTACTGGAAGTTTCATCATTTTATCATTAAGTCCCTATCCCCGAAAAAATAACCCATTTTAGGTTTGGAATAATAACCATAACCCCCCCCCCAGGAATTTTTTTCACATTCTATGGTAACACTAATTCATAGAAGAAAAATTTTATGAATTGATTTGAATATCTTGTCTGAAAAAAATGTATATGAAAAATATACAGACAAAAATACAAAATTGAATGATTATATTAGTATTACGTGTCCTTTAATCGTAAATCTTTAATATAAAACGTTTGCCTTGTGCCTCTTTCTTTTTGAACGGGTTGGATAATAGTTGGATTAACTTAGTATACACCCTTTAGTCCTTCTATTTTGCCAATTTAGAAGAAAAGTGGAAAATTCTAAACCTTGTGCGAAATGTAAATGTACATTACATATGCAATATCTGAATTCAATATCGTATTGTGATTTATTACCATAATTAGGGTATTTATTTACAAAAAACTACCAAAATATGTACATAAATATATATATTATTTTTTGTATCCTTCCCATATTAATCGTCCTATCCCACAGTGTTAAAAAATGGCTAGAATATGTATATATTTATTTCGGCCATAAACCAAGTCTCTGGATTGTAAAAAAATATTATTTTCCTACATTCATTGTCAGTCATTGTGTGATAAATTGCTGTTATTAATGTTGTAAAGTTGATGGTATTTTTAGAATATTTTTTAAAAATCTTACATGAATTTTAGAAATAATTGAATTTAATGTAATTAATTATCCAGTTGTATTTAAAGTATGTATATTTTTAATGTACTAGTAAAACTTATGTAAACATTGTACAAGAATTAAAAACAATTACTTTTATTTGAGAATGAAGCTGATTTCTGGAAATCGAGTAAATCTCGATTTAAATTTAGTTTATATTTTTCTTAAAACCTACTTAAACTATTTGTAAATTGATCTTGTACTATTGTAACCTGTGTGATTCTGATGATGTTAAAATAATTTTTCTTATTGATATTTAAAAAATTTAATGTAAAATTAATTTTCGCTCTTAATTCAATACGTAAATTTAAGTAGATTTCAATTTCATAGATACTCCACATTTTTCATGCATAAAATTTAGTTTATCTGTTAGACCCAAAATCACGAAATTTGCATCTAACTTTTAATTTTTTCATATGCATTACCACTACTTGAAATTGTAATTGATACAAGCACAAGACTAATTTCGCTTAGTGATAAATAAATGGATTTTTCTTCAAAATACAATTTTTCACCAGTTGCTATTGCAACTTAAAATGATTAAAAGCAAATTACTAAAATTATTGTTATTTATTCAATTATGATTTCTATTGTAAATTCTGAATCGATAGAAAAAGATCGAAATATTTTGTAGTCGGACTTGCGATTATCTAAAAATGGACTCGGAATCTCGTTCTGCAATGGTAAAAATAAATTAAACGATGATAAGAGCTTATCTAATTATTTATTTTGTCATAATTCAAACAGATTTTGGAGCTCACAGCAACAGGGACCGGAGCAATTGGTTTGATTGCAGTTTGGTGCCTGTGGTTGAGCATTTTTGAAGACTCTCCTATCATTTACTGCTTTCTGGGCTTTCTCCTCATCGCTTACTTTGTCTTCTTGGAAAAACGTCAATTTGTTAGTCCAGTTCCAACCAAGATTTTTGCTGTAAGTTAGCTTATCTTAATTTAATGAACTGTTAGAAACGCACGTAGCGAAGGGTTGAAACTCACCGTTTACATTCGTCTGTTTGCAATTTATTCGGGTCACGGGGTCAGTGAGGTTAGCCAGGCATCATTTATCGTATCGCACGAACGATTTTGCAAGGAACTCTCAATTCGCCTTAAAATTATGCATGGGGTCATTTGAAATTTCGTGACCTTTGACCCCCCCTCAGGGGTGTGACCGATTTTGCTTATCTTCAAACTCATCTGACCCAGTGACCCCGTAAACCGACATCCAAAACAAAATTTGAAAAGTTTCATTCATTTGAGAAACTCAATTTACCCCAAAATTTTGCACATTTGGAATTTTGTGACCTTTGACCCCACTCAGGGGTGTGACCTATTTCGCTTATCTTCAAACTCATCCGTCCCCGGGACCCCAAAAATAGAATTTGAAAAATTTGATTCATTAGAGTTAGAACGCGCACGGACAGACAGACAGACTGAGCATTCACATAAAGGGGATATTGAATACTTTTTAATTAAAATTTTAAACTTTTTTTTTCTAGTGGAGAGCATTGACGGATTTAATTCACTTCATTGTGGCACTTGTGGCTTTGGGTCCTCTTTTACAGATTTGGTACAGGGGGAGAGTACCGTTGGCAACGTTCCTCTACATAATAATTACCATAGCCGTTTCATCTGTCATTGCTATTATTCGCTGCACCGTCCTCACCATGATTCTTATTCACAGATTCACCACTTCAAGAAATGCTAATGTTCCTCAGCCACCAAGACAACAAATTGTCCCTGCTAATCTAAATGACTGACATGGATGTGACCCCATAGGGGCTAACGTATTCACAGGGGGTTGATGACATTTTATTTTTCTCAAGCTTTCCTCCTTTTACTAATAAGAACTTCTTCAGGAGATGAACAAAATTATAAAAATTACAAAGTAGATATGCAAGGTGTTTCTCAAAATTGATGTAAATTGTACAAATATACGAAATGTGATTTGTATAAATCTATTTGTAAAAATTATTTATAAAAACTTTAAAAATAACTCGAATACATAAGTTTAAGAGCCAAAATCTACCATGGTTTGTTTTAATCACTTTTTGTTGTACCGGATTTTGGTCATTAATTTGGTTTTGTAATTTAACATTTTTGTAGACAAAAGGAGTAGTAATTAGGTATTATTTATCCAACTCCATAATAAAATGATTACTTAATTAAACATAGTCATTCATTCCTAATCAGAATATTATGATCTGATATTACACTTTACATGAGAATCACACATCTGTTTGCCCCAGAGCGAAAAGGTGAAACTCGGCAAATTCTAATTGATGAATTTTACTTCGAAATAATTTTTAAAAAAATAATTATCCTGCTAAATTAATTTAATTCCCAGACCTTTTATTTTTGTAATTGTGATTTTTAAAATTTAGACACGATGCAAAATAACGGCAGTGTGACCGTCCCATCAAAAAAGTCGACAGGGCCTTCGGATTTAGGAAATGTACAAAATATATGAGAAGCTCAGCAATGCTAGTGACAAAAGCACGATTAGTTTTTAATAAATTCATAATTAATTATTAAAGAATTATAAATTGTAATATAATTGTTTTGCATTTTTAGTTACGAGGAGAATTTCGAGTGCTTTTGGAGGCGGTGAAAAGGTCAGAGAAGCAGAAGCGACTAGCCTCACAGTTTATTACCAGATTCTTGGAATATTTCCCCTCATTGTATTTCGAAGCTATTGATGCCATGCTGGACTTGTGTGAAGACGACGATGTGTCTGTACGTATCCTTTCAATGTTAACAAGCTCCTCCCACAATTATTTATTCCTATCCTTTCAATGTTAAGAAGCTCCGCCCACACTTTATGTCTTTCTATCCTTTCAGTGTTAACAAGCTCATTCCACAATTATTTCTCCCTATCCTTTTAATGTTAACAAGCACCTCCCTATCCTTTCAATATTTAAAGACTCCACCCACAATTTATGTCTCCCTATCCTCTCAATGTTAGGAAGCTCCGCCCATAATTTGTTCTTCCTATCCTTTCAATGTTTAGAAGCTCCACCCACAATTGTTTATTCCTATCTTACAATGCATTTAATTTACTTCTTCGATAAACACTTGCGATTTTTGCTAAATAACGGCCGAATAATTGAATAGTTGAACTTGTCGATTTGATGCTATTCGATAAAAAATCGAATAAACAATTGCCGAAGATTTTGTAACTTGATAATGGATTTTTGTCTCTTTTAATTTTGTTACAGATACGAAAGCAAGTGTGTAAAGATTTGGTGACAGTTTCTAAGAAAGTTCCAATCTTCGTTCCAAAAATCGCTGACGTGTTCGCCCAACTTATGGAAACTGAGGATGGTGGAGAGTTAACGACGATACAAAGCTCCCTTCTCAGCTTATTCCATATTCATGCACAGGGTATTCACAATTATTATTATAATGAGACAAAACAATAACAGCCACGTAGGCTCCACCCCTTTTATTTGAATGAACCAATCATGAGCGAAGAAAATTGTAAAAGGGTGGAGCTATCTATCAGTGACGTAGCTGCACCCAGAATTTCTTCGCTCCGGATTTGTTAATTCAAATGCGGTGTATATGAATTAACCAATCCTGAGCGAAGAAAAATATAAGAGGGTGGAGCCTACGCAGCTGTTATTGTTTTCCTGATTTTACCTGTTCAACCATTCTTTTTTTAATCATTCGTTTGATTATTTAACATAATAATAAATATATATTTTTTGATAGGTGCACTAGTGGGTGTATTTTCGCAAATCTCTACTGGTGAAGAAATAGTTCGAGAACGGTGCTTCAAGTTCCTTGCGACAAAACTTAATTTTAGGATTGAGAGGATGTTATCGTGGGAATGGAAATCGACGATATGGTTGTGGCAAGCCAGGCTACTACTAATTAAAATATTGTCTTCAGTTAAATTTATCTTCTTTCTTATATCTAATTCATGATTTCTGACAACTGTTTCTGGATTTCCCAAGTTTAGCTACTATTATTAGAGTTATATTTATTCAATTGTTTTTTGTTAAGCTGACGACTAAGTAATTAATCTGAAGGACTTTTTTGTTTTTCATCATTTTGATTTTTTTTATTGATTCGTAAACCAAGTACTTTGTTGAATAAACTGACAAGCTCTATGCACTTGTAAAAATAGGAAATTTTTTTTGTTCATTTTTGTATGCATTAAATCCACATCATCAGAGGTTTAATTAGGTTAATTAAATTCTTGTCACCTTTGACCCATTAATGTCTCAAAATTGTTAGCAATTTTTAAAAAATATTGTCATGTCAACTATTTTTTTAAAAAAATATTGAAAATTAATATAAATTCTGCAAAAATTTTGAGAATTTTACTTGAAGGTCATTCAGTCGTCTCAGAAGGTGGTCCAGTTCATATCTACAGGTAAGTCAAGTCTGTAATCAATTGTATGTCAATCATGAATTAATGTTGCTAGAAACTCAAACTAAAAACCTTTGTCCTTAAAACCTTAGGATCAGATTGGGAATTTTAGCCACAAACGCAGCATTGATTGCAGTCAATCTCGGATTACTTTGATTATCGAGGTAATTAATTGTCTTCATTGCTTATCAAATATTAACTGCAATTAGGGACGAGTCCCGAACCACTCGGGTTTTTTCAAGACTTCGCCGTCGTGCTTTTTCCCAAACCGGTCGGGTTTTTTTCACGACTGCTGGGTCTTAAAACACCGGACTTGTGAGATAAGTGATCGGAGTTGCAACTAATTATTTTTTATTTTATTTAGACACTTGTTGTATCGATCAAAAGTGGTGAAAATGTCCAAAACTTGGGAGGCGGAACTGATAGCCGAGTTGGAACAAGTCGAAGCTGAGCAGAAGCTGAAGGACGCCAAAGTTGCGGAAGTAACTAAGGATTTTTTCGAGAAGAAATCGGAGTATAACACGCTGTACCTGGAAGGAAAATTCAAGGAAGGTCGAGATACCATTTTGGAACCACTTTTCAATTCCCTGAAGGCAGAGCCAAATTTTGGGAAACAGCATCCCTTCACGTTGGAAATAAAATTCGAAATCGGACTTTCACTTTATAATGAAGACAATGGCAAAGAAGCAAAGCCGATGCTCAAAGACACCCTCAAATGGATGGAGAAAGTGCTGGGGAAAAAGGACGAGCTGACTCTCAAAACCAAAATGACTTTAGCTTTGTGTTGTCAGTTGCTGCAACAAAATAAGGAAGCTGTGGTCATTTTTACGGAACTTTTACCCGTAGTGCAGACCACCCATGGTCAAAATCACAGTATGACCCAGACAGTAGAACTAAACATGGCTGCTGTCCTCATGTTGGATAAAGAATCGAGGAAGAAAGCCTCAGAAATGTTGGACGGTATGCTTGCAAGGCGAATGAAAGGTAAAGCTATAAGCCACTGTATTTTAAAAAAAGGTCCTAGGTTCGACTCCCAGGCTTTAATTTTTTCTTTATTACAAAAGATGAAGGACCAGATGGTGAAGGAACGATTGGGGTCAAGATTGCCATGGCGGATGTACTCGCATTGGACCACAAGCTGGATGCATGTGTAGCACTAACAAAGGAGATTTTAGCTTCCCAAGAAAAGACTTTCGGAAAGGAAGACGAGATGACGAAGAAGACTGCTAAGTCCATTGATGATTTGACGAATCCTGCCTTTGGAATCAAGTTCCCAGGACTGAAACGAGATCGACATTTCATCATCTCCACTGAGAATTCTGCACAGGAGATTGTCGATTATTGTTCACCGTTTTTGAAGAACTGAACTCAAAAATTCTGCCACATTCTCACACAATAATTCAAATTCATAGTCAAAATACTAGCAAATAATCAGGTATGCTCATTTCTCGTCAAGTTGTAAGCGAACAAGATCCAAGTTGAAATTAACCTGATTGTTCAAATATGTAATTGTAATGAATAAAAATATATTGCAGTTTATGACGGTTTCTCTCATTTTTAGCCCGAGCAAGGGCTTATGGGATTGGTATTTCTGTCCGTCTGTCCGATTTTTTGTGGTCGAACCGATTTGCACCATGTTGGGCTTAAAATTGCGTAGTAGGTCAAGCTCTTGGTTAAGTTTAAAGAAAGTGTGGGTTGATTCTATTCCTATGTGTTTAATACTAAATTTAGAGAATTCGTTTAGAATGGTTTAGAAGCTTGAAATTTTGCATGGTATGACCCGTGAAATTCATAGAAAGATAAGATTACCAAAGACAATTATCAGAGTGACCCTAATGGGCAACCCCCACGGGTTTTTAAAAAATGGCTGAAATTTGGTACAGTAATAGCTTATGGCCTTAGAATATCGAATAGTTAAATTTCTAATAATTCATATAAATTGGCTGGGGCTATGTAGAGTTCTGCACTGTAGGTTTATTTTATTCTCTAGTTTTCTGTTAATCATTCAAGATTCTGACATTCTTTGAATAGTTCACATCACGATTAGATATTTCCATCTGGTTCTTTGTCTTGCATGAACAAAACTTATGAAATGCAGAAACAAATTTGTGGCCCTATATTTAAAAAGGGGGATCCTCGCCCTGTAAGCTTAAAGAATACTAAGCACTGAAAAAGGGCCCTTGCACAGTGTTTAGTATTCTTTAAGCTTACAAGGCGAGGATCCCCGTTTTTAAATATAGGGCCACATTTGACCATTCATCATGTAACTTTGAAGTGATTATTTAACAGAACGTTTACTAGATTTATGGGGAAAAATTAAATATTTTTTTCTCGTCTCAAAAAAGTAAACGCCAGTTTAGACGACAACTTTTCAAAAGTTTTTTTTTTGCATTTGTCCTCTTGTCAACTTTTAACCAAAATTTATTTAGTATTTATTCAAAATGGAAATCTATTTTCTTCATATTCATTGCAATACAAATACACCGGCTTTTATATTATATCAATTCATGCCCACAATTAATTAGCAAAACATACTCTAATTAATTAACTAATTAAGGTAGTTTTTAAATATTACATCTCACTATTATATAAGTAAGGATTTATTATAAATACAAAAATATGTGAAACGAACAATAATTCATATTAATATAATGCCAGTACCAGTTACAATACATAATTGACAAAGTTCATAAAAATTAAATTATTATTTTCTATTAATATATTATTATAAAAAATAAATAATATCAAATCATTCATAAACTTAGACATATAAAATGCTGGGATTAATATTTCTCAAAAATGGAAGGAATTAAATAGAAATAATAGTAAATAATTCAAAAGAACAGGAATTGTAAAAATAGGACAAGAATTGTACTGCAAATTGCGTTTAGAATTTAAAACATTCCTCTATGCTTCTTTTCCTGGCTTTAAATTCTAAGAGGTTACAGTACCATCAGCATTTGTGCCATTTTTATTTATGGACTTTCACAAATTATTTTGTATAAAAATACAAATTTAAATCACTAATATTCAAAACTGTCGATAAGGATAAATCGGAACTCGTTCTTCTTGCTCTTGTTGGTGTTGAGGATAACCTCCTGAGAAAGGGACATTTGGCATTTGACCCCCTTGACCCATAAACATTTGTTGACCTCCTTGACCTTGATCCATGAACATTTGACCTCTTGACATTTGACTCTGAGGGATTGAAATATGATCTTCTTGATAACCCATTAATGGATTTATTCCACCACTGCCTCGTCCCTGGAACATTGGGTTGATTCCGTAGCCATAACTCGGTTCACTTCCTCCTGACCCTGATTGACCTTGATAAGCTCCGCCTCCTCCTTGATTGACCCATGGCTCGTTTTGTGAACCGTAATTATTTTGATACCCTCCTGGTCTTGAGATTTCTTGTTGGATTACAGCAACTGGCAGTTGAATTCCTGGGTTTCCAAATCGATTATTTGTTGGCCGATCTGCAAAAAAAATTTTTGCAAACCTCTAAAAAAACTTTGAATTTCTGCTAATTTTTTGACCAAATGTCCTTAAACCTTACAAAATCAGCTCATCTTTTGAACAATTGTAGTCCAAAAATTTAAAAACTAGCCCTTTTTTGTAAAAATGTCATAATAAATTCACTATCTGCTAATATTTCAAATCTCTTTTTCAAAACTGTACCTAATAAACCTCTGCCCCGACCACCACGACTTCCAGACGCTGCTGCTGCAGCTGGGTGTCCACGATTCACTTGCCCATTTGCATTGCCCCCACCGCCACGTCCACGTCCAACATTACCGCCCCCACGACCGCCTTTTTTGAGCATCTGCTTCTCTCTATTCTTTCTCTTCTTATTCGCCTTTCTATTCCACGTTTGATGAACATCCTTATGGAAATTGTCAGCCTTGGTTCGATTGAAATCGCTGCAAGTGTCCAGCCACTGCTTCACCATCCTATTTATATACGATTGACACATCTTTCGGCATAATGCTTTCAAAAATCGAATCCGCGGCTGCATTTCTGGCTTCGCGATCGAAGTGATTTTGAGACGAGCGATCGACGCTTTATTGAGCAACACAGGAACACAAGCGCCGCTTAATTTCGCTTCGAATTCCAACCGATTGTCAGGGTTTACTGGAATTAACATCGACTCTTGTAAGGCTTTTGCAAGTTTTGCTTCTTCTCCTAAACAAATACAAAATAGAATTAATTAATTTCACCTTCCTATTCATACTTACAAAAAAAATTGCTTTCTAAACCAAAGGGCTCAGATTCGAATCGAGATGCAAAAAGTAGAAGGATTAGCAGCAATCCGGATTTGAACAGTAGCCCCTTGCTATAGTAGGCCAATATTTTAGCCGAAAAAATCTGACTTATAAACCAGGAACTCGGGTTCAAGCCCGAGTCGCCGCACTTTTTGCATCTTGTTTTCATGTAATATTACACTTAAATATACATTTAACGTTCACTAAGTAAAGATTAAATGTATATTTAAGTGCAATATGGCATGAAAACAAGATGCAAAAAGTGCAGCGACTCGGGCTTCAGCCTCAGTCACTGGTTTATAAGTCAGATTTTTTAGCGGAAACTAGCTTCGGGCTAAAAAGTTTATCCTCTGTGCAAATAAAACCCGTAAACTATCGATATTTATTTAACTACATACCTTCAGTCTTTAATAGCGCATTAAGCTGGCTTAGAAGAGGGCCGTGTATGTTATTCTTGATTGACATCGTCTCTGGAGGTCCACAAATAATGCTGTTGATTTTATCTCCAGATCGAACACGGAATTCCACGTTGATTCTACTCTCTGACAAATTAATCGAATCTAGTCTCTGCTGTTGAGTTTCAACTCCCATCTCTCCCAATTTCGAATACTCGGACTGCCAAAATTTGTGACCTTTTTTGGGTTCAAATACAAGACCGAAGCAGTTGGGCCAAAAATCAGAATTGAACTAGAAAAAGAAACAAAATATTCATGCTTAGGTATTTTAAAAAACGAACTTGAGTTGATTTTGAAATCAGAGGTGGTCAAAATAGAAAATTTAAATTAATTAGTCTTTTTAAAATACTTCACCAAAATAGTACATAATTCAAAATACTTAAAACCATGAAAATACAAAATACTTCCTCAAAATATACAAACTACAAAATACTTTTCCAATTTTACAAAATACTTCTTTAAAATTTAGAAAAAACTTTCTTAATTTCTCGGAAATACAAAATAGTTTTTTTTTGAAAATCTCCGAACTACAAAATTCTTTCGCGAATTCAACAAACTACTTATTTAAAATCTCTAAAGTACAGTCAAACTGAATTAATAGAAAACACTGAACAGTATTTTGGCCACCCCTACTCTTCAATGGATGGGAATTTAATTATTTGATTTACCTGCAGAATATATTGAAGCACCAGAGTCTGAAGTTTCTGATACTTGAGTCCACTATCGCCTTTGAAACATCTCTCGAAATATCTGAAGAGTGGAACGTTGAGGTGAAAATCCACGTGGCCATCGTCATCGTAGCCCCCACTGCCATCACCCCCTTCATAATCTTCATCTTCTTTATTCGCATTATCTTCGTTGTCTGTTTTTTTAAAAGAAATTACAATTTTAGTTAAAGTTATAAACACTTACATATTCTAGCTCATTTAAAGAAGTTCAAAAAAATCCCTACGGGTCACGGGGGTCAAGTTAAAAAATGTTTCAACCGGAAATTGTACTCGAAGGTCTTATCTAAATTTTGAAAATTAGTTTAAAAAATTTCAATTCGGTCAGTTTTGTGATTTTGAACTTCAAATGTTTTCAGAGGTCAAAATCACAAAACTGGCAGAATTGAAAAGTGTCAAAGCATTATTTCAGTTGTAACATTTCTAGAATTTATCACGGGTGATTTTTAAAAATGCGTTGATTTTTTTAAATTTAGCCAAAGTATGGGTTCGCATAAGGACTTATCATTATAGGGTGATAGAGGACCAAAACCTACATCGAAAAATGCATACTTTAAAAA